>APFE031108954.1:4239-23756 GCA_000404065.3 Pinus taeda
ATTAAAATTGGAGGATGTTGACATACTTGTTTATGACTTCAATTTAACAAAGAGAGGAACTCTTCGCTTCAAGACGATAGAGATTCTGAAAAGGTTGTTACCAAAAGGAACAGTGTTGAGATGTGAGTCTGCTGAAACTAGTCGTAGATCTAGAAGAATTTTGAAACCTGAAATGTTGGGCATGCATGTGGACTCAGATGGGGCACTAGTTGATGAAAGAGAAGAATATGGAACATCTTCTTCAATATCCAGTCACTCATCTGAAGATGTGAATTCGAATGGTGTGCAAGAAAATATTAGTGATTTTGAATAATTGTTTAAGACAATTTATATAACTGATGTATGCATCGTATCTTGAAATAAAATTAATGATTTCCATATGGTGTTAAATGAGAAGTTGCGAGGCATTTTTATGTTGTTGGATTATATGTCTTAATTATGGTAATTTTTATTGTTTAAAATATCTACAATGCAATATTAAATGAGAGATATAATGTATGTTTTATTCAATATACAAATAATGACTTTTGAATTCATTTAATGATGTAATTTCTTCATAATGTCATGGTTTTTTAATTTTATAGTGGAAAAAATTTCAATTTCTTTTGTATCTAGCATGTTATGGTTGAAAACATGTTGAATTTATACTTAGGAAAGAAAAATGATATTCTACCAAAAACATTAATGTGTTTTTTTCCTCATAAACAACTTTGTTTAGCACATAAAAATTTGGTTTTACTAGAATTTTTTAAAAAGTTTGAAAATTGACCCTAAAAATAAAAAATCATTGTTCCAGTATCATCACTTTTGTTTTGAAGCTATATTTTGCACGAAAATTTCGTAGTAAATTCGTAGTCACTGCCATTTTTAAAACATGTTCAAAATTGACCCCTAAAAAATAAAATCATCCTTCCAGTATACACACTTTTCATTTTTTGAACTGTTTTTGATGTTTTTTCGGGGTTTTTTGGCCAGTGTTCCCGTTTTGAGTTTATAGTTCCCATTTCAAAGTTTACATAGTTTTTGACACTTCACCAGGAAACCATTTTTCCAAGAAAGGTCACTTCGTCGCCTCTCAAAATCAACTTTCATCATAAATCGACACTTGTACTTTTAATTCCACCTCCTACTAATACTTGTCGTACCATATGTCAATTTTCATCATTAGTAACCATCATTTAATCATGTTTTCATGGTCTCCACTAGACCTCATCTGTGTGGTAGCGTCATCGAGTCACCCTTGTTCAGAGGATCTGCGATGAGTCACCCTTGCATTCATGGAGTATATTGCATGTCCCATCATATCATGTCACAATATTCCATCCATATTTTCATACCTCTCATCTTGTGTTTCCCATTTTGGCCTCCAGTCATACTGTCCCCATCCTCTCTGGAGCTGAGTCAGTTGCTGCCAGGTAAACCATGCAATTTATGCTCTCACAAGGGTAGTCGTATGTTTGTCCCTCAGTTCCATTTCCCCTTTATCATTGGTGTCAGTCCATCAGTCAGATTACTATTTTCCCTCATACTTTAGTTGAGGATCCTCATTGCCTCATCTATCGCGGGCCCTATTCTGTCGACATCAGCTCATTTATTGCAAAAGAACGACATAGAGGGTGGTGTATCCCAGTTCTAGATTCCATTCTTGTTTGGTGCCTTGGATCAAGTAGAGGGTCTCATTATTTCCCTTTGACTTGGTCATTTGAAGTTTGTGATCCATACACTTGATAGTCCAGTGATGCAACAGATTGTACCAGTGATTCTCGGGTGTGTGTGAGATGTTTCAGACCTCATGAGGGGGTGGACCTTCACGTAGCCCCCCCAAATGTCTGGATGCATACCTATTATGCTCTAGCCTCAGATGCAGTTCCATAGAGATGATAGGTTCAATTCCTACTGATCGCAGTGTCCATATCATGCACGTCTCCTTCAGATGGTTCATTCAGTTTTGTAAAGCCCTTTCCTGTTTAGCAGGGCTTCTTCGGTTGTTCTACCCTCCCTCCCACCCTTTTCTTGAGGGAAGGGGATTTGTATCTCATGTACTTAGATATTATTGTATTCAGTCCTGGCTCATGTTTTTACCAGGTGCATTATGTATATGGTACACATTGTATTATTTTCTGGCTCTATTATGCCAGCATGTCTTGTACCATTTAGCATGTACTTCATTGCTCACTTTCATGTTTCTAGGTGAACCATTATTTTTGTACTAAGTTATCTCGGTGGGTATGGGTATGCCTCCCACGCCTCATTGAGGTCCGATACCACAACATAAAAGGAGACTTGTGTTAGTCTCACCCCCTCTGTCCCTATCCTCTTTCAATTCAGCTTCATTGGTCTCTTTGTCTCTGCTTGACTCCCCTATGTTGGCTAACTGATTGTGTCTTTACAACGTACTTCAGTCATACATTTTTCTCCTAACACTCGTATGTTGGGGGGCAATCTGTTATCACCAAAGAATTGATCATCTAGCCTAATTTACTAGATGGATCAAAATACACCATGTAAAGCCAATTTTACCATAATAAAATTGCTTTCACTATGAGAAATTACTTAATAAACCACCTTTGTTAAGTAATTTATAGTTAAAGCGATGAAGAATAATTAAATAAATTACTATTTATTTGATTTTCTTCTAGAAATAATTAATTAAACCATTGCTTTATTATTATTGCTTGTCAAATTTGACCCAATCATAAAAAATAAACATATAAATCATTATTTATCTTCTTTTTTCTAAGAATAACTAATTAATTATTATTATTTGTTAAATCTGACTAAATCCCTTAGGAATAATTAAACAAATCCTTATTTGTTTATTATTCCTTAACTAATTCCTTGAGATAATAAATAAATCATTTATTTATTTATTATTTCTAAATAAAAGTTTAAATACTTTTTCCATCCTAAAAAAATATAATCAAATATTCCAAGTGGTTATTCCATGAATGGGATCAATAATATTTTATTATTGCTCATTATTCGAGGATAACTCAACATTTCGTTATAAATAGAAGGGTTTTCCATTCATTATTCATTTTGATTATTTTCATTGTTTCACTCATTGTTGTAACTATGATATTTTCATTGTTTCACACCATATTTTTGTTGGGTTTATGCATTATAGAGGTGAGAGACTCTACACAAGATGAAGACATTTGAGGATAGCCAAGAACCCATCCCATAGAGGGGGACTCATAAGATTTATTTGTTCTCTTCACATGTGTTATAATAAAAGTATTCTTTACATATCTAGTTTCCATTGGATGATTGGAGTTATTACTCTTTATTTTTGTTGTTTAACTATGATTATGGCATAGATCTGGACTTTGGTAGGTTTTGTTTCTATCAGTTGTTGTAGATCTACAATGTTTAGCAGCCATTTATATTGTTGTGATTATTTTTCATCCACAATATTAAGTGGATTCTTTTTGTACATCATTGAGAAGAATACACTACAACATTGATCAACTTTTTGTTGCTTATGCAAGTTGGAAAGACCTTGGATACCAGAGAGAGATACCTAGAGCAAACCATATTTTTTCCTTTTCCTTTTTCATTTTTTTTTCCTAGGCCTACTAGTTACCTCAATGGGATTTTCAACTAGTAGGTATGCCTAAGCACCTCAAATGAGGTTTTCACCCAAGATACTTTTCCTTTCTTTCTTTTTTTTCCTTTCCAACCCACTGACTGCCTCAAGGAGGATTTCAATTAGTGAGGCAATCTCAGGTGCCTCAAAGGAGGTTTTCACCTGGATTTTTTTTTTTTCTTATTTTTTTTTCCTCTTTTTCCTCTTTTCTTTTATTCCTCTATCCTACCCTACTTGAAAAAAACAATTTCTTTCAAGCATAGGAATACTTGCAATGGAGTCATGTGCATAACAAGATGACATATAGAATCATGTGTGGGATTGAAACATACGCTTTGACATGTACCTAAATATTAGAGACCAACTACTTTGACTTTCATGATATCAAGAATTGTTGAAGAAGAGAGTGATGCTCCATCTTATTAATTTTCTAGAACTAAACTTCAATATAGATTTGATGCCCTCGGTTCGCTTACTCATTTGGATGATTTTTCTATCCCATTCAAATCTTCTACTATTTTTTGATTACCCCCTTGAACACATAAAGCATATGATGATAAGAATTGTGTAAATTCTTCAACCGCAACCTCTAATGACTTCTCTACATCAAATGTGGTCCATGATTCTTTAATCTCCTCTAGATCTTCTTCTTTTGGATGTTGTTCTTCAACATGAGCACGATAATTTCTTCTTTGCAATACTCTTTCTGATCCAAGATGAATTTCATTTGGATGAAGAGGATTTGTTTGAAGATTTTGTAACTCAACATTGTAAGTGGGTTGAGTTACTTTATTGTTTGGGTTTGAAAATGGTTGTGTAGGTAGCTGAGTGGGAGTTGGTCTTTGAAATGGTTTTGGTTGAGAATGCGGTTGTGTTGGAGGTGGATGGGATGGATAACACTAATTTTGGTATGGAGGATATTGAGGACGTTGAGGGAAATATGGATGAAAAGGAGGAATGTCATATTAGGGAGGATAAGACCATGAATATGGAGGAAAATATGGATCACCCCATTGGGGAGGTTGGTGTTGATATGGAAGGAATCATTCCCAGGAAAAGAGAGTGCTTGCATTGAAACCCTCCCTAACAATGACTCCAAAAAGTGATGAGCCCCAGTATTACAATGAGAATGTTGAACTCCTGAGGCTATCGACTTATATTATCAACCCAAGGTTCATACAAAATTAAGAGGGTTTGACACTATATATGAAGTAGACACCTTCCTCTTCCTAGTTTGACTCCCTTTGATGGAAGTTAAATAAGGAAATGAAAAAACTTCAAATGAACAAAGGTCTAAGTAAGCCACCAATCTTAAGTTGTAAAAGGTAAATAAAAATAAGAAAATCTATTATACTTGGAAAGTGAATGGTAGGAATGAAATCTATTCTATTTGCAAAAATGTAAAGCATAATGACAACTAAGCAAAACTAATCTATGTTTCTGGAAAGGAAATGACATTAAAGGAAACCTATTCTATTTTGTAGGAAAGGAAAGTCCTATATTACTCTTGTAGAAAGGAAATCACACTTTGCATTAAGTAAATTGCAAAATGGGAATCTAGACTAGTTGCATAAATAAACATTCAAGAAGCAAGAAATATAAGAGCTAAATGGCAGCCTAACCAAGCCTCGGCTCAACCAAAGTTGCCTTAGAGCCTTCATAGGCTATAAATATACTTCTACCATGAATTTGGAGTAAATCTAGGGAAGGAAAATCTCAAAAATAAAAATCTATATGATTGCTACAAGATTGTTCTACTTGCTTGACTTTCCCCCTGAATGAATGGCTACTCAACTTTAATAAGTCACAATAATAATAATAATAACTATTTTCTTTATTCCTTTGAAAAGTAGATTACATGATGAATCAAATACATTAAATGAAGACCGAACCTAGCATTAGGGGAATTTTGAGGTCTAAAATGGGCCTCCTAAGAAAATTATAAAATAATAGTGGAAATAGTAAAATAAGATTAGATTACAGAATCAAAATTTAGAGAGAAAAAATAAAAAACTGCTTTTTCAACTCGTATTTTTAGCTTATCTCCCAACAGTTTTACTCAAATTTTGAGAGGGAACACTCGTTGGATGCAAAATTTGATTCCTCATCTAAGGAGTACCCATGTTGCATATTTTTGATGGACCCCGCTACACAAAAAAATGAGAAATACATGAAAAATGTGATTGCAATCACATTTTCTCATGTATTCTCATTTTATGTGTAGTAGGGTCCATCAAAAATATGAAACATGGGTACTCTTTGGATGACGAATTAAATTTTGCGTCCAACGAGTACTCCCACTTGAAATTTGAGTCAAACATTAGGGAGAAAAGTTGAAAATACGGGTTGAAAAAATAGTTCTATTATTATATTATTTTTAATCTTTTTACTTTTTTACTCCAAAAATGATGAATCATCCTGCATGGTTGACATCATCATATTGAATCCTATTGGTTCTTATAGAGTTTATTTTGGTTGTACATTTTTCTTAGGAGGCCCATTTCAGACCTTAAAAATCCTCTAATATTACATTTTCCAACATCATGGTGTCTGCCCACATACTGTAGTTTTCAACACCTGAAAGTTTTTATGTCGAAGCATTTGACACACCATGGATAAGGGGTGATGCCGTTTGCACACAAATTTCACAAGTTCAATCTTGTCAGTTGAACTCAACACCAATTTAACTCAGCTTTATTACCAAAGGTTAGTTTTCTACAGAGACATAACTGATAAAAGCATTAAAAACTATAGTAAAAATCAATCAATCAAAAGAATACATAACACACTAATGTTGGGTATTATATACCATACAAGCGCTTCACTTAATTTAACGTGGATTCTATTGATAAAAACTATTTCCTGAGCATGCCCAACTTTTGTGTCTCATCCTTAGCTCTCTGACACAGATCTTCTTTGGTCTCCAATCTCACAGATTCCAAATATCGTATTTCTCTAATACAATTTTGGGATATAAAGTTATCAGATCAAGAAACAGTTTGATGCCTGATTGTGTAAAAATAACCTATAAAGGAACTAGAATATGAAATACGAATGGAAAATCACGTTAGTTCTTTATGCCAGGTTAATTTTTATTGATCAATTTTCTCAACAAATGAAAAATTTAGAAAAAAAAAATCTCATATTTCAATAAGAATAATCGTTTCTAGATACACATGATCTTCGAATGAGATTTGGCATTTTAGTCCTTAGGTGCAAACCGCTAGGGGAGACTCCAATTATAAACCTATAGAGGAGACTCACATAACTTTACATCTTTGCTCTAAATTACATAATTTAAGAGTTTCCTCACTTACGAGATGAAGTATATCTCTCATCAACTCTTTGTTGATGGCGCAATTCTCTTTAGACAAAATTTGAAAACAAAGGCTAAACATTGTCCTTATAAAAACAGGATGGAGTTGACTGATAAAAAAGTGCCACTATCTATGCTTGAAATCATCTCCATCACTAGGAGAGGACCTTGCAAATCTAGGAGATGCATTTAAAGAAGGCTCTGAGAGCTTTCAGATCTCTAGGAATGCCTATCTGAAACAAATTAAAAATAACTGGGAAGCGGTAGTAGAGAGAAAAAGAGTCAAGGACTCAACCCTTACAAAAGAGATGGCTGTACTAGGGAAGGATGCTCCATCTCTTGAATGCATCTTTCAGTGCATGCCTTATCTTCTGTTGGAGAATCCCTGTACCTCTAAACCTATTCTTGAAGAGATAAGAAAGTTTATCAGAGAAGATTCCCCTTTTAAACTGGTGTAGAATTTAATAAGAGGAAATATTAATCTATCATTTAAGAACAAATAAGAATGTTAGGGAGTATAATGGACCATTCAATATCTAATTGTACATGAGGGTAAAGGCTTGTTTTCTATTGGAGTTTAGGTTAGGAAGAAGGTACTTGAAATTTTGACTTCCCTAAACACCACAAGATGTGTTGAAGTGTAGTTACATATAAGATCTTTCATACACATATTATAATTATAAGTGAGTCCCTGGAAACTAAATTTTGTAGAAGAATGCTTACATGAACATATATTTATGTTAAAGGCTTGGAGTTCAACGATTCATATGATAAGATTCCATCTTGCTACATTTCCATAAAATATTTATTTTCATTTTTTCTAATTGATATTGACAAACACTCTTAAGAAAGTAATTCATATTCCATAAAATAATTATAGAGATGATTGAACTAGGTTGCAAGAAATCATAGTTCATTCCATTGATCAAAAGAACAACTTCTTAAGGAGGCCTTGAAAACTTTCATGCTTAGAATTGGTGCATGGGATCATTTAAGTAGTAGAGGTGCTTACATTCAATTTTTGATATTGGAAAGTTTAACCAAAATAGATTCTGAACCGAAATCAAAGAATTATTACCATGCTGTTGCTATCATTTGCTATTGTCATTTCTCATGGCTGAATTATATTTCCACATTCATAACAATATGTTGTTTTGATTGTGATTCTCTGTGCTTCAAATTTTTTGCAAAGAAAGATGAATTGGTCTAATGACATGTAAAATTTGCCTAAATATTACCTTAAAATCCCTTAAGAATAGAGAATTAGCATCATTCATCGAAAAATAACTTGATCTGTTGATCATCATTACAACCTATTCACTGTAGTAGTAGTAGTATTCCATAATAATGAAAACTAAGGTGATGAATAAAATTGCTCAAGATGTAAATATTTGTTCAGTGTGGGAATGGGAAAATATTTGAAATAGCCCTTATTTCATGCTTTACATGGAATTCTTGAATGACTTGAAAATCATACCTTTAAAAAAGTTGAACTCTAGCTAGCTGCAGTTGCGTGATATAAATTACAAACCATCAGTCCAAGTCTCCCTCTCTTTCTTCAGATATAAGAGTATCATTGTCATCCTCTACCCTCATAGTAGATAAGTTGTTCCCCTGAACATTATTTCCTTCGTCTGGTCTACTAGAAAAAGTCTGTCCACTGTTTGTTGGATCGGAGCTTGTTTCAACTTGAGCTTGCTGAGTTGTTGAAAAGGAAGCCATGAATGGCCCTACAAGAGAGACCTCGAAGTTCTTGTCCCTCTACCACTACCATTGACATTAGCTGCTTTGTGAATAGGAAATATGACAACATAACCACCACCACCATAAGCTTCTCGTTGATGTGGGGAAATACTACTAGTACTACCCATGATATTGCTAGAGCTCATTTTAGGCTCAAAAGATTCATTATTACTGTTATTTGATGTTCCCAAAATGCCCCTTGAAGAAAACCCATCAAAGTTTCCACCTTTCCCATTCGATGTGCCAGCATAATTTCGAACCCAATGAGAGCTTTGCCCACGGGAGCGAGCCTACTCATACTCCAAGTCATATGTGGGCATCTCATATTGGTAAACAGGACAAGAATTATGTTGTTCAAGCCACAGAAGAATGCAAACAAAATGGTACATGTGTCTACGGAGCATTTGTCTTACTTTTGTGCCCACTTCAAATTCATCCTTTCATAATGGACATTGTGTAGAATCGGTAAAAATAAGGCCTTGGGTAATTTTAATGGTGGGAATAGGACCTATGGAAGCTTTGGAGTGGGAGGGAATTATAATATAATTATATTTTCTTAAGAATTTAAATAATATTTAACTTTTAATATATTTTCTTATGATAATATACTTTAAATGAGATTGGATATGATAATATACTATAGATAAAATTGGATTAGAGTTAATGCTTTTTTGTAGAAATGAATATTGATTATGAAAAATATGTATAAATTTTACTTTAAAAATATTAATGATGTTTTTTTTAACTAGGTAACCCAATAAGAAATTTAGACATTCAAGTATTTAAAAGAAATGCACATTTTTTAAAGAAATTGTGTAAATTATTTTGAACTTAAAGATTGTATTTTTAGCATTTTTTAATAATAAAAAAATTATGATACTTTTTTTATTAAATTTATTTTTGATATTTTTGAGTTTGTTAGAATTTTTTTAAAGAGTTGTATAATGTTTGTAGATGATTGTTGTTTTTCATAGTTTTATATAATTTTTTTCTCTTATTCCATTATTCTTACCGTGCTAAATCCATAATTTGTTGGAGTAATAATTTGGACCGTGGTCAAACTAACAACCACTGCTATAACAACAAGAATATATCCAACAACCACTAAACTAGATATACCAAGAATTTGTCTGACAGGCATGAGCAAGTCTCTCAACAGTCCTCAACAACAGAATTCAATTGATAACAATGGCAATCGTGAGAATCAGACAGATGTCATGGGTACATCAAGATAAATGTCAAATGGAGATGAAAAGGGTATTAGACAATGCTTAGCCTAACCAATTTAAAAAAGAGACACCTTTGGTGTAATTAAGGTTTTTCATATACAATGGATTAAATTAGGGAGGGGAGATTATGGTATTGAACCAATTATTTTTAATTAAAATTTATAAGTCATGTAAATAGAGTAAATGATCTAAAATAATTAGTGGTAATTTATGTCCATGGGGCATATAATAGATGATGATAGGGTGTATTGTTAAGGAATTTCGTGGTGTTAAGTTCACCAATTTGAACCTCCGTAGGTAAAATATGGTTAAGGGAAAATATGGTGATCATGTCGTGTTTGAAAAGGAGGTGTTGGCTCACTCCCATTTTCGATAATTTGTTAACCTTTGAATTTAATTCCTTGAGAATGTGATCAAATGATACAATCCTAAATATTCTAATAAGCTCCATAATTCTAATCATCTTCTGATCCAATAAAGAAGTGTATAAGGAAGTATAACCTTTCATCCACTCTATAAAAGCCTTTGAATCCCCTATCACTTGTAAGTTTAGATTGTTGAAGTGACACAATTAAAATGACTAACATAAACGACTAATTCATATTATTGTAGTTCTTGTTAGGTAGTCATATTTTTGTTCCTAGACTAAATTAGTCATTCACGTTAGTCATTTACAGTAGTATTACTTATTAGCTAGTCATATATTTTGACTCGAGACTAAATTAGTCATTTATGTTAGTCTTTTTTAGTTGGATCTCTTAATATTTCTAATTTTTGGTAGTATTTCACTTGAAAAGATTGTGGTGACTAACTTTTTTAGTCACTTAATCACTAATTTCACCATTTTCTACTAGTGTAAGGACTATGAGGGTAGCACTGAAGAAGGGAAAGATGAAGAATATCCTCCAAGTCAATATTTCAAAAGCACAGATGATCATAGTGGGGACAACATTCCTCCTAATGATGATGAAAATTCTTATACAAATGATGATCCAATGATGGAGATGTTTCCAAGAAATATTGTATTAAGGAGTAGGAGCAAACCTTTTCGTATAAATTCAAGATGTTCTAGTTATAAAAGGGGTAGAGCAGAATATATGACGAGAATAAGTTCTATCAGTGCTCTCATTTCAAGTGAATGTTGTAAAAAATAGTGCTTGAAACAAATGCGTAATATAATGTTATGTTACTGACAAAACAATTGCCAAAATATTTTCAAGTTCATGCATGGGAATGCACAATAAATTACCAAGTACAATGCATCATTATGAAAGTATAATTCATTGGTTTCTTAATATTATTAGACGATAAATCACCATACCATTGTTGGACTCCTGTAGTAGGATTTACAAATATAATGCCAAGTTTGTCGAAATTACCAGTTTCATTGTTAATGTTAGATTCATAAGTATAGATTATCTAGTCTAGTGTCTGGATCATGGTGGATATCTTACCAGGTGCCTAATTCAGAACCACAACATTCAATTCAATGATATAAAATTGCAGTAATTACCCCATCTTGTGCAAAATCTTATCTAATAAGAATCATTGTTGATACTCATGGGGTGTAGATGCAGATCCTCATATTGCATATTCATCAACAAATACAAATCTTGTTGACTTAAGTCTCATAACCACCCCACCTAAATCGAAACCCATAAGCAGATGCATAGGAGGAAAAGCACCCAGGGTTGGTTGTTCAAGAACGTCTAGATTTACCTTAAACTTTGCTTAACAGTCACGCAAGTGTGTTGCATGCAATAGGGATTCCTAACAGGCAAGCAAGTGTATTGCATGCAATACATTCGTTAGCATCTAAAGGGTGGGATTCCCCATTGTAGAGAAAATGGGGCCCAACTGTAAAATAAATCCCCTAAATTTAGGGTCTCTCCATCTCAATTTTCCACGGATGAAACCAGTTCCATTGCGGGTTCAATCACAGGAAATCTAAGAGGTTATTTTTCAAATTAAAAATGCCAGCTTTGAGGTGGCGCATTAGAAGAGTTTTGAGGTCTAAAATGGGTCTCTTAAGAAAAATGTACAACCAAAATAAAATTTATAAGAACCAACAGGATTCAAGATGATGATGTCAACCATGAGGGATGATTCACCATTTTTGGAGTAAAAAAAGTAAAATATTAAAAAATAATAAAATAATAAAACTACATTTTCAACCTTTTTTTAAAACTTATCTCCCTAAGGTTTTACTCAAATTTTGAGTTGGAGTACTCGTTGGATACAAAATTTAATTCCTCATCCAATGAGTACCCATGTTGCATACTTTTGATGGACCCTGCTACACGAAAAATGAGAAATACATGAAAAAACGTGATTGCAATCACGTTTTTCATGTATTTCTCATTTTTCATGTAGTAGGGTCCATTGAAAGTATGAAACATAGGTACTCCTTGGATGAGGAATCAAAAGTTTCATCCAAAGAGTGTTTTGGCTCGAAATTTGAGCAAACCCATAGAGAGATAAGTTGAAAATACGAGTTGAACAAATATTTTTTTCTTTTTTCCCTCTAAAATTTGATGATGTAATCTAATCTTATTTATTATTTCCGCTATTATTTTGTAATTTCCTAAGGAGGTCCATTTTAGACCTCAAAATTCCCCTAATGAAATATCCAATTCTTCACTTTCTCTTTCCTTGGTCTCATGTATCTCATCTAGGTTTCTATCATGGTAGGACCAAAGTCACCAATTTCCACAGATACAAGGGGGGTTTATGATCTCTATTCCGTTATGTTTCAATTTCATCATGGGACAATCAATCAATAGGCTTTGTTAACACTATCATTCAACATGATTTATCAATGGGTTCAAGGTAAAAAACTCCTCCATCATTGGTGGTGAATGTTAAGTAGGGTCAGCGACAGGATAAACCTAGAATTCTACTTAGCCACTTGTGTTATTTCCTCCACCTCCACAAGCCATGAATTCTTCGTAGTAGTGCGAGATTCCACTGCTTATGAAGGCCACTTAGGGCTCACTCAACTTGGTCTGCATGCATATAATGGAAGGTAAAAGCCAAGTGACCTATCTTAGTTAGCATATTGGTTACCCTTACTCGCTAAGGTTTGACATTTAACCTCATACTACCACTCAGGGTTGAAGATCTATATCATATGTTAGTATATCAATGGGAATCATATGTAATATAAAGGTAATGTATTTAAAGTTGGAAACCTCAAAGTATGGGGGGTTTATACAATATTCTTGTTGACGAAAGAATGGCAATCATTCGCTCAAATAGAGAAAGGTATAACGTCAATGATACATAGATGTTTCAACTTATAATGATTTCATTACTGTTCTAACAGCCTTGAGGTAGTAGATATGATTTGTCATTGATTACACACTTCCAACTTTAGAAGCACTAGATTGTACATTAGCCAAGAACTTCTTGGAGCTTGCTCCCCCAAATTCTAGATTGAGTAGCAAGGAAGCAAAAGAATATTTG
The DNA here is from genome assembly GCA_000404065.3 of Pinus taeda. Lineage (NCBI taxonomy): Eukaryota > Viridiplantae > Streptophyta > Pinopsida > Pinales > Pinaceae > Pinus > Pinus taeda. The sequence goes on from APFE031108954.1 coordinate 17,582, forward strand.
GCGGGGAACCCATCCTCTATTTTATTAGGGATTTATTGCTCGATATTTCTATCTTAATATAAGATAAAGACGACAACAAAAATAAGTAAAGACTATGCATATAATCTCCAAATACATTGTCTTTGTGTACATACTAAACGAAAACCTATGTACATAATAAACAACAACCCTGCATAGAGATATCCACTAAAACTAAATATCAAAATATCTCATCTTGAAATAGATATAAGACACAATTTTGCTATACATATGAAATATTCTTCAAATTAAGAAAGGAGTTCATAAAATCGTATATTTTTACTTCTACATTGCATTATTTTGCTTAGATTTAGCATTCTATTTTTTTACACCATTTCCTTTCTAATATATCATATAACACCAAGTTTTAGACAACATTAATCAATTTTCATTCAGGTTAATATAACTTTCGTAGCCCAACACTACACGACCGGTTGTATAAACAATGCTACTTGAAAGAAACAAATAAACATTATGGCAAGAACTATCGACTACATGGAACACTTTTTAAAATGTTATGATAAACATTACTAAAATTTACATTTTATTAAAATTTAGTATAATTTTAAAATCATTCTATTGATTAAAAAAGACAAGACAAAAGAACAACACAAGACAAGTTAAAAAAATATCATTACAAGTATTTATGGATGTACGAAAGACACCCGAGATAATTGGAAAAATGGAAATATGATAATAGATAAAAACATGACCGTATCCACTTATAAGAAAAAAAGTTTACATAATTATATTTACTTCATGTATCAATATGCATTTACAACTTTTTTTACATTATCATTGTTATAAAATAATATAGAAATAAATAGTAAAATATATATATATATATATATATATATATATATATATATATAATATAATATTATATATTACAAATTTAATTTTGATAATATAATTTATATACGAAATGAAAACATTAATTATATACCTATATGTAAAAAGATATGGATAGTAAAACTTCTCACTCATTAATAAAAAATAATTTAACAGAATAAATTAACCATATACCTTTTATAAAATTATAATTAAGATTATTAGTTATATATAATTTATTATTAAAGTATTTATAAAACTAATAAAAAATATTAAATCTTTTTAAATCAAAGGAAAGAATATTTAAATTTACTTTCCTTTAAAAGCAATGTTCACACAACTATTGATTTATAAATAAAATGGTAGAATTTAAATATTTTAATCTTTTCATACATGATTTATTTAAATAAAATTAAGTAAATTAAAAATGAAATGCGATAATTGAATTTAATTTCCTTAATATAAAAAATGATATAGATATAAAAGTTTATTTTGAATAATAAAGATTGATTAAAAATAAAGATGGAAAAATCATTACATTAAAATATAAAATTAGTTTAACAATGAAAATAATATCACTTGCTAATAAAAATATTAAAAATATAAACACATTTTCCTTAACATTAATATTTAGAGAAAAAATTCTATATAAAAAGACATAAAATAAAAGTGTTAAGAACAATAAAATCTTTTTAATACTAAGATTATTTAAAAATATTATACATATTTATATTTAAAGTTTTATATGGGTGAGATAGCATGGATTATATGGGTGATAGCATGGAGTTGGGTTACATTTTTTTTTTGGTAAAGTGAGGGTATATTTTGGTGAAAAAAAGGTGTTCAATCCAACCATATTTTTAAATGCTTGACCGAGTTGTTGAGAAACTTAAAATAGTTCGTTCTAGCATTTAAACAAATCCTCGATTGGGCCACTTTCTACCCTGAGTTAAAGAGTTGTCTAACCAGGCAGAGGAGGAATGGCCAGGTTTCCGCCTCCAGCCACCGGCAATTCCTCCGCCGCGAGCTCCACCACCCTCCACATTAATGTCCACGACTGACAGATATTTGACAGTCATTCCCATTTCCATCGCGTTTTGCCGCCGGGAGTTAATTCACCATGGAATTTGAATTTCTCCGCCTGCGATTAACTTCAACTTCTCGGGTTAAGGTTCTTCAAAGATTCAAATGGAGAAACCATCTTGCAGGTCCTCTGTCTTGTGTCTTCTTACTGTGTTTTTGATGCAATGTTCAGGGTTCGAATCCCGCTGCGCTCAGGAGATAACAGCTCCTACTCCAATGCTTGAATCAGAAAAAGAAGCCCTGTTTTCAGCATTGGGTTCTCTGGCAGTAAGTGACTCGAATGTGAATGGGATTTATCTAGATCCTTGTGGTACCACACCTATTCAGGGATCTTCATGCGGATCGCTTAGGATGAAAGATTTTTCTGAGTATCTGCTTTTGTGTCTATATCTTTACGTTTATGTTTTCTTTGAACGTCCTTTCTTGGAATGAAGGTCGATTATTTGCACAAATTTTGGGGTTTTAAGATCTCCGTGTTTTCCAATACCCATGGGATCAGGAAATATAACAAAGGGCCTTCCCTTTTAGTGCTTTGGTCGTGCATTCATGGCTGCAATATCGTAGACAGTCTTAAGTATCTACTTGTATTGCTTAAATTTCATCTAATCGGCATACCTATGGCATTGGGAGATCGGTTCGAAGAATCTCTAATTTGGTCAGATGAGTATGCGGATTCGAACACTGTATCTGACGAGGAGGTGGAGGCGCTCTCCTTTTGTGACCTGCCGATTACACAAGGAGTAGAAGAAGCAGCATGTGAATGGGGCAATATTGGATTGGGAGAGCGGTGGGATTCGAACCCGGGACGTTCGGACCAGGAGGATTTCGAGTTCGGCCCTAATTCCAGCCCTTCCAAACCCTCTGTGTGCACTCTGATCTGCACTAATAGGCCAGATGAGCTACGTCAGAGACCGTAAAATCTCAGTCAATTGGAATCCAGTTGAATGCCTACTCGGGTCTGTGCTAACATATGAGACACCTAACGGTTGATGACAATTTTGCTGGAAACACAAAGCTAATCAGCAGATGGAAGGAATTTGTTATATCAAATCAGAGAGGCAGATGGAGGTTCATGACTACCATGATAGCCAACATAAGTGGAAAAGGATGAGCAGGAAAAGTTGGAGATTGAAGAACATATGAAGGACGAAAATTCAGATTCAGGAAATGGCCGAAATTGTGGCCTATAGGGTCCAGTCTTCGGAGATACGATTAGCTGTTTGAGAGAAGAAAAGGATGGTGATAGAATAGCTACAGAGTATAGACAACTGAGAGAGGCTATGGGGACCAGAGAAGCAGAGAGTAGACAGTGAGGTCTGAGAGAGATTGATGAAACATCTTTCTGTGTTGCAAAGATTCTGTAGAACTTTCTACAGTGTGAGTTAATATAGTGATTGAATCCAGAGTTGAATACTATTCCTGTAAAGTTTATTGTATTCACAAATCTTCTGAAATTAACACAAAGACAAAATTTTGCTCCCAATTTGTGTATAGAGGCATTGTTTGCACTTTTATTCTCATAAATTTTGAAGAAGGTTTTTGTTGTGTAACTCTGTATGGCTCAGTGACTGATATTTGTGGCATGTGGAGTTTAGTTTCTCCCCAAATCATCAAGACAGAAACTAATGAAAACTACACTAAGATGAAAAGTTGAAATTAGAGATCTCTAATCAGAGCATATATGTGTACAATACTCTTAAATTCAACCAACGCATTAAAACCACTTCTCCACTTATATGTCCAAGCAATCATCAGACAGGCAGTAGAAACTTACCTTTTGCTGCATGTAGACTAGATGGAAACCGGATTGGAATGTTACAGGAGCAAAACTTAGTAATATTACATAATGGAGTTGTCTATAATGCGACTTTTTGGAGATTCCGGTGACGGAATCCGGCGGAAGAAATTGAGGTTAAATCTTGATTTTTAGCAGTTAAAATAGTTTTTTAACTGCATATTTGGATTCCGCACCATGAAAAACCCCTGGGACCCTTTGATTGTGCAGAAACTAGCTATCAAACTTGCGATTCCAATAAATTGCTGCCGGATTTTGACTAGAAAAACCCGCCAGAAAGGCTTTCAAAAAGTCTCATTATAGACAACTGCATTACATAATCTTTTAGTAAAAGAGCACACAGAAGTTTCATGGCAATCTTTAAAGTCGTATCTTATAGTGCCTCTGATGGGTCACATATGAAGCATACAGATCTGCAGATGATGGATATTAAACATCGATATTCCAGTAATCATACATACATTTTGATTACTTTGCACTTCTCTTGCTGCTGTAGTTAAGGAAAATATCCATAAAGATAGCAACATTCTACTAATTGGTTTCATAGCTGAAATCTGTAGCCAGTGAAAACGTATTCAATGGATTGTTCATGTCTGCAATGGTAATATATTGCAGGAAGCAACAGGAGCACTTACCTGAACCTCGTTTTGAGTTCCAGTTTGAACTTTGACATGCTGCTTCAAAGTGTCATGCTTGAGACTAGAACCTATTGAGAAAACTATTTTTTGCTTTTTTAATAAATATAGATGAGCTCAGAGAATGAATTATAGTAGCTAACCTCAACAAGCTTTCAAGAGGTCCACAACAGACAGTGAGCACTGTCCTGCAGACCTAAATAGTCATATCAATTCGAATTTTACTTTCAGCACTCTACAACAGCACAAGCTGCTCCATTTTGTACATAAGGTAAATCAGGCCCTCACTGCCATTCCTGCAATTTGGTATCATAAATGAGAACCAACCCCTCTTTCAATCCTCGTGCATTCCTCCCACTCAACAGATCATCAATAGACCCTCCAACTTGAATAATATAAACTAAACTTCCCATGGTAACACAGCTGAATTTCAATACATTGTCCATCCTTAGAGGAGATGGAATGGGAGGCTGCTTAATCCTAGTCCAAGAATCAGTATCTGTAACATATTTCCAGAATGATAGCTTGACTGCATGACTCGACAACATATAGATATAGGATCCAACCACTGTACAAGCAATCACACAACCCCCCATAGGCAACGCCTTGGTCTTAAGCCAAGTATTCGTCTTTGGGTCGAAAGAATCCATAGAACTCACATAAGCATAAGGGTGTATAGAGAGTCCATTCATATTGCCAAACTTAAGCCCACCAATAACATAGAAGATGCCATTAACAAGTTTATGAACATTTTCTTCTATGATTGTCCTTGAAGCAAGTTTATGCATATAGTGATAGCAATTTAATGAGAGCTCTTGCCATATTTTGTTTGGGGGCAATATATTACCAAACCTAACATGCAAAAGCCTCACGATTTCATATAAATTGGCACTGCAATTTGTAACATGAACTTGACTTCCCAGATCATGCCCGGGAAGTAGGTAAGAGATCTCATCCTTTAATGTAATAGAAATTCCATTTCTGAACAGTATAGTAGATGATTGTATAGGTTGCATAATGTAGAATTGTAAGCTTTACAGGTGACAACATAAATGAGCTATGTTCAGCGATCACATAAAAGAAAAATTCTTGAACCTCAGTAATTCTGACATATAGAAAGATCCTCATGTATTTCATAAACATTTATCATTTATCACCTAGAGATAGCTGCAGAGTCTACCCTAGATTGGTGGAGTGCTATTACTCTACCCTTTGTCTCCAATATATATACCAAGGGTACCTAGTCTCAGGGCCATCATATCTTTTCTTGTATTGTATTTATTGTAAAAGGAGTTTCTACCCTCGAAGTGGATTGTATGCCTTGACTTCTTATAAGATGAGGCCTGGTGCAGTTCCTAGGTGAGTTTGGTAGACTAGATTTTGGCATCTAAGTCAAAGAAACTCTAGCAGGGCCTTGGTTCACTGGTGTGGTTGACAATATTGAGCCATCCACCGAGCTCCATTCTTTCTGTGGTCTGCCCCATTCTAATGACATGTCAAAAGGAATGAGGCCAGGTGCCTTCCTTTTCAATTTTAATGTCTTCCTTTTCAATTAGTAATTGTTAAATTTGGACAACTAGGTCCAAACTCCATGTTCTGATACTCAGATTAAGAGGCTAATATTTTTGTTGGATTCCTCTTTCTGAGAGGTGTAAAATCCATATATAAATAGTCTTAATCCGATGAGCAGAACTTATATTTTGAATTTATTATTCTTAATAAATTAAATGTGCAAGGTCAGCCAGTTTTGTCATGTAGGCTCACATGCCCAACAGATGTGTCACACACCCTCATTGATGGATATATATACAGG
>APFE031108959.1:31542-45293 GCA_000404065.3 Pinus taeda
ATTTAAAATTTAATTTTAAACATAAATTTTATTTTGGTTTTATTTCTATGAATTTAAGTTTCTAAATTACCGCCATTCTTAATCAAAGTAAAAATATAAACTACAACCACTCTTACGTTTGGCTTTTCGAGATTAGGATTTAATTAAGAAATTAGAGTGAATTTCTTAAAATCCCGATAATTACTGATTTGGCTGCATAATGAAAAATGTTAGTAAAACCCTCTACGAGTTAATATTTAAACTGAATGCATTATTGAACTAATTTATTTACAAAATGCGATATTGTACATTTTATGCATTTTTAACCCAGGCTAGATAAATGATGAGACTTCAAAAGAGTGCCATTTTCAAACCAATTGACCAAATGAGGCAAAACAAGCGTCAATGGGAAGCTTATAAAAAATCGATTCTAACAAAGCAATCAAAAGAAGAATCCAAAGAAAACAAAAATTAACAAAAGCGTAGGGCAATCAACTAAATAAAAATCCGAAAAGGTGTTTAGCCAAAATTTTTATAGAAAGGGTCCCCATTATTTTAGTTGAGCAAGTCAATAATGGGGGGGGGTTGTGTTTTCGCCACAACATTCCCTCAGTTGATATTCTTAATTGCTCCAGTGCCGCCGATAGCTCCTTTTTCCTTAGGATTTCACCTTCATCAATCCTCTGCTTTTGCTCTTGCAATTGCTTGGTCAGCTTATTATTGTTCTGTTGCTGCACTAGCAATTCTTGCTCCGCTTTCTCTACCTTCTGCTGAACTTCTGATAGTCTCGCCTGTAGCGAAGAGAAGTCTTGGTCCTTGGTCTTCAATAAACTGCTTACCTCTGATGCTATATCAATGGTTGTCGCTGAATATGCTCCAGCGAATTGCGATAGCTTGGTTAAGTCATCGGAGGGGTCGAATTCCTCTTTCCATACAACATTGCCCGTTACTATTAATTCAGGGAATGGGGAAGGTTGATCAGCTCTTCTCCTTTTCCTCTGTCGCTTTACAACAACTTTATGCTTAGGGCTATAAAATACATCCAAAGGGGGAATCTCTTCAATTTGCAAAACGATTTCTCCCGATGGATCTTTAGGAATTATCTCTGTTTCTTTTGTTTTGGGTAGGCCGCTGGTTTCGCCCGAAACCGGTTTCGATGTCGCTTCCTGTGTGTCACCTTCTTTAGAAACCTCATCGTCTTTTAAGCACTCTAGGTTGCTGATAATTGTACTGAATTACTGCCATTGCTGGAGCAAATTCGAATCAACTAATATATCATTATTATTCTTAGAGCTGCTCTCTTCTTAGGTTTTCGCCTGGGTTTCTTCTTGTCGCTGCACATTTTCCTGGGTCACCTCCTGCATCTGGCTATGCACTTCCTCCTGCTGCTTTGATATAGTAGGAGGTGGCGTATTATCTCGCTGCTCAGACTCGCTTGACCTAGTTGTTGTCGGAACAGTCGCTAACAGGTCTAGAGGCAGAGTTTGCAACCTCTGTTCTCTAATTTTGTTAAATTTGACTAGCCCTTCATCATTATACACATTTCTGGCAAGCGACTTGACTTGATACAGCGATTCGGCCGATGCAAACAAATCCTCGAATTTGTCTTCTTTGTGCTCGACCTTGGCCAATTTGGCCTGGTCGAGCTCATTGTAAGCGATCTTCCTTGTATCATACTGCCTGCTTGGCAGAGTAGCCAGAGTGAGCAAATTCATTTTCCCAGCTTCCTTCTCTGCATGCTTGATGTCATGCAGGGTATAAATTCCAATTCGTAATGGAAAAGAGGGCCAAACATGTTTTTTAGCTCTTTTCAGGGTCTAAGTAACCCCTTCAGCATTGATTTGATAAGCTACTTCCCTGGAAAGTAGCTTATCGGGGATGTAAAGTGGTAGCACATGCGGCCTGGCCTGACTGCCAGAAACTCTGATGTAGGTGAATTTCTCCTCCCCAAACCAACTTGCTACTGCAGTCAAATCTACCCCTGCTTGCTCAGAAATCTTTGGGGAAGGCTTATTAAAAATGGAATAATGAATTGGCAACATAAAACCGTTGGAGATTTGGTACAGGTGGTGCTTATAACTAGTCTTCCATAGTTTTTTATAATATATGTGAATGGGTGTGGGGTCTTGCAACGTCCACCTCCATCCCAGCACAGGAAACTCAGAATTAAAACACAACACATCCATCACATAGGCACTGTAATAAAATGGCGGAATAACCCTCTTTGTGACACGATAGTTAGACCTGAAATCGAGGATGGCTTTGGCTAACTTGTCGGATAATATAACCGCCCAATCCATAATTTCTCCACTACATGCTGCCTCCATTAGGGGAACCATTTCTATGGCAAAATTGGCAGAGTCATGCAATCCCCATAGCCTACACATCATAATTCCAGCATAACAGTAAGGAGAACACAGGGAGTCAACTGAGTACTTACCCGAGGTTTCATGCTTGTGTTTTGCTGGATTCTGTCTCCAGCCTCGAATTGGTTCAGACTCGGTCTCGTTTTCTACTCGAAATTTCTTCAGAAATGTAGCATTATATTTTTTCTCTTCTACCGGTAAGTGATACATTAGCCTTAGATCTTCGTCTCGAAAAGAACCGAAAATCGTCCCGTCCGTAGTGCTAAACAATCTGTTGATAATTGGGAGCTCTTGGATTGCCTGCCTTACCACATCTGTGTAAGGAATAATTTTCTCCCGGGCCGCTATTCTGTGTAGAAAGGAGTCGGCCAAGTCTTTTAAATTGGCATCAAATTTGTTGGTATTATCACATGAAATTTCTATTCCGGTCACCTTTGGCTGTTCTGCTTCAATCAAATTATAAGTCCCTTGCCAAGTGGTCCTGGTAAGTCCTAAGCATGTTGTATCTGATATAAGCCCTTTGTTCTTTCCGCTTGGATCAATGACAGCTTGCCCTGCGGATTGCGTAGTAGTGGGCATTGCAGTTTTCTTGTATTTCTTTCCCATCCCACTTAATTATGTCTCTATGGAAGAATCCTGCACAGAGCGAAAGATAGGCGTAACACAGACAACAATAACATGAATTGAATCAGCATGAAGTATATATATATGGATGCATTCATAGCGATCAATTGACTTGAGGTGGCCTTAGGATAAAATCCGTAGATAGATTGCAAGCCTGCTTTTTTCATTAAATAGTCGTTATGGCCTGTCGATCTCATTAATACCAGTCACTTCGGTTAATGTCCGAATGATTTATTTGAAGCATGCCTTGGGCGATTTGGCGGTTTGAACGTGGATGAGTGGCTTTTCAAAGGATATTGCCTTAATTACGAATAAATTATATTAAACTGTCTTTATGACCATTACCTTGAAAACTGCGCTTTTTTTTCCCATTTCGCAATCAGGCATCGGGAAATGCTAAGTTATTGCATTGGTTTCGTTTGGAATCCCCGATCACTGCTAGCGATATCGCATCGCGTCGGAAATAGCTAGTAGGGCCGCTTAGAATGAGGGCATGGTGAGTCGTCGATCGCCGATAGCGATATCGCATCGCATCAGGCGAGAGGGAGGCTTTTGGCATTTAAGTGTGATTGCCGATTGCCAATATCGCATCGCATCGGAGCAAGGGTTATTGCTTATGTTACTTGATGCTTTTGGCGATATCCGATAGCGATTTCACATCGGCGAAAACCAAGATGTCCCTTAAGTTGTGCTTTCTTTGTCATTGCGATATACGATCTTGCGATCGCTTTATCGCAATGATAAAGATAAATCATTTGATATTGGGATTTTTGATTGTTTATTTAGAAAGGTCTTTTAATAATGTTTCCTTTTATTCGAGCCTTTTTTGAAATAGAACTCTAAATTGATACCAATTTGAAACAAAAATTAAAAGGGACCCATTTCACATTATAATTTTGGAATAGTAATGATATGAAATGGGGGGTTGTTGTATGGCACAACAATTGGCGATTCGCTGGAAGAAACAGTTATTTCTGAAAAGTGTAGAAATACTTAAACTTTTTCAAAATAGAAATTTTATTCAAAAGGGGAAATTCTAATATAACTAGGTATAGTTGCATTCTAGACAAAACAAAACTTTCTTCGCTAATTTCCTCTTTTGTTAAAAATAAAGACATTCTAGATTCTAAATTGGCGTTTGATGGTTGATATTGATAAAACAGAGAACTTTTTCCAAATCAGCTAGTAAATTAACTCTCTTCATCACAGGTAGAGCCTCTGCTGCCAGCAAACGTCCATAGTTTCGGCAGTGATACCTTTAAACCATAAGGTTGTCTATTGTCCCATTCACTTCAGAGCATGATTAACAGAATGAATTCAAAACATGTTTTTCCACATTTCTTTTCATTTTCTGCTATTTTGTAAGATAAAATTCATTGCCCTAGTGTGGTGGCCAGTTAGGTGACAATGCCATTCACTGGTAGTAATCTAACCGAACAAGCTGGCTCGTGATGAGACCCCTTGTCTTACTATTGAAGCCATTACCCTGCTTTGGTATGCAGTATTGGTAATGTCGGCTAAACTATTTTCCTATGAACATGGTGAGCAGGCTTGTAATAAGACCTCTCAACTTTTATACCCAGTATTCTTGGAATTACACCCTGAATAATCATGAACTTGGGTAAACAGGATAGACAATTTTCCTCCTTAAGATAGGACGGATGACAAGGTAAGAGTTTGAGATGCTGAATTTGGATTAGCTTCTATTTTAATATTAATAACCCTTTTATAACCAATTTAAAAATCTAAAAAGATTTACAAGATTTATAAACTTCAGGAGGGGTTTACTAGGATTGTAGTGTAGTTTCAGAATGCAATTATAACTAATTTCCTAGAAGTCATTCCTTTTGTTTAATACTTCTATTTATTTAAAAGTAAATATCACATTGCTTGTTTTTTAGAAACTCTTTGAATACAGCAAAGGTCAAATAGAAAATGCCTTACAGTTTTATTTTCTAATTTTGCTACAAACTATAAAAATACTATTAAAAGGAGAATGGGTTACCTCCTCAGTTGAAAAATTTCTTTAAGATTAGACCATTAACAGGGAGAGAATCTTTCAACCCTGATAAATCTTGTAGCACGAAGGTCGAATGGCCTATCTTTTCACATATCTGAAACAGTCCAAGCCACATCTTCTAAAACTTGGTGTGTTTTCCTTTATCTTCATGGGATTTGTCCCATTTCAGAACTAAATCACCGACTTGGAATTGTTTAGAACCAAATGAAATTGAATAAAATGATGTTTTGATGATCTGCTGATGTTTGGCATGAATAATTTTGGCTTTTTCTCTTTCTTCTTCCAATTTTAGGATTTGGTCATGTCTCAACTGTAAAGAAGAAGAAGGATTTTCTTCAATAAATTGAACTAGGGCTAGAGAAGGAAGAATAAGATTTGTTTGTAGTACACCTTCTTTCCCATAAACGAGTTTAAATGGGGAAGAACCTATAGAAGCCTTATGTGTTATCCTATCAGCCCATAGTGCAAATATTAAAGATTTGTGTTAGGTCTTGTGATTCTGTTTGATAGTTCGCTTGATAATTTTGATAAGGTTTTTGTTTGTAGATTCAGCTAAACCATTGCCTTGAGGATAATAGTTAGTAGAATATTTGAGTTTGAAACCTGTTTTAATTGCGAAATCAAACATAGCATTGCCTGAAAAGTAAGATGCATTATAAAAAACAAGAGCATTCGGGACACCAAACCTGGTAATGATGAATTGATTTATGAATTCAATAATGGCTTCAGAGTTTGTTGTCTTTAACGGAATCGCTTCAACCCACTTGGTAAAGTAATCGGTAGCAGTAAGGATATACTTGTGTTGTTTGGAAGAATTAGGGGTAATTTCTCCGATAATGTCCAATCCCCATTGCTCAAATGGTTGTTCAATGTTGACCGGTTGCAGAGGGAAAGCTAATTTCTTTTGTCTTCCACTTGAAGTTTGACAATTTTGGCATTTCCTCACATATTCATGAGCATCTCTAAATAGAGTAGGCCAATAATACCTAGCATGGATGACTTTGTGAGCAGTGGTATCAGCTCTGAAGTGGCCTCCTGCTGGTCCGTCATGCAATTCCTGCAAGACCCTTTGTGCTTCCTGTTTTTCAAGGCATCTAGTAAAACAGAGTCATACTTTTGCCTAAACAGAACATCATCAATCATGGTAAAATGTTTCGCTTTTAATCTTATTGCCCTTTTGTTTTTGTAGGATAGGTTGGGAGGTGCATATCCATTTTTCAACTAAAATATTAAATCAGCATATTGTGATTCAGATTCAATGACACTTACCCGATTGATGGTTTCAGATTGATCTGTACCACTTGACTCCGGGATGTTGGATGCACCTGCCAATAACCTACAAAAACCTTGGCCTCTAACAATCTTTGCTGGCTTGATCTCTAGGTCATATTCTTGAAGTGTTGTTACCCAATTTGCCCTTTTTTCTCCCAGTTCTCTTTGGATTAATAGTTGTCTAACTGAGGAGAAAGGACCTATAACCTTTGTATGGGCTTTTAACAAGAAAGGTCTGTAATGTTTAACTGCTTTATATACAACAAAGGCTTGTTTTTCTACTTCAGAATAATTTAGTTCTGCACCTTGAAGATTTGAGCTATAAAATGAAATCGGTGCTTCCAAATTGTGATCGTTGATCTGTGTAAGTACTGCAGCATAAGAAGAATCGGATGCGATGGTATATAATGTAAAATTATTAGAAAAATTTGGAGTATTTAGAGCTAGGTCATTGATTATTGATTGCTTGATCAGTTCAAATGCTTCCTTTTCTGGCAATCCCCATTTGAAGACTGAATTTTTCTTAATCATAGTTTGAAGTGGTAAAAAAATTTGAGAAAAATCTGGAACGAATCTTTTTACAAAATTGATTTGGCCTAAGAATGACTGCATGGATTTCTTATTATGAGGAAAAGGGATTTCAGAAATTTCTTTAATCCTGTCTGGATCAATATAGATCCCATCTTTAGATACAATAAAGCCTAGGAGCTTACCTTGATCAAGAGCGAAGAAAGATTTCTTAGGGTTTAGAGAAATACTGTATTTTTTACAGCGTTGGAAGATTTGATTCAAATCATGCAAGTGATTGGATCTCTCTTTTGAAAATACAGTAATATCATCTAAATAGACGACTATGGTTCTATTAATTAACCCTTTGAAAGCGATATCCATCGCCCTTTGGAAAGTGGCTCCTGCATTAATAAGTCCGAAAGGCATTTTCTGATATGCATATGTTCCCCACTTTGTTTTGAATGTGGTTTTGAGTCGGTCATCCGGGTGGACCAGAATTTGGTTATACCCTGAAAACCCGTCCAAAAAGGACATTAACTCTGAGCCTGCCACCGATTGGAGTATCTGCTCCATAGTGGGTAATGGGAAATTATCTTTTAGACTTGCCTTATTTAAATTCCTGAAATCAATACAAATCCTTATGTCGCCATTCTTCTTTATGAATGGTACCATATTGGAGACCCAATTTGAGTGTCCTACGGGAAAAATAATCTTAGCTTTCAAAAGTTTGTTGAGTTTTGATTTTATTTGTCCCTCTAGATTTGGATGAATTTTTCTCAACTTCTGTTGAATTGGTTTCTGTTCGGGAAGCATTGGGATAGTGTGCTGAATAATAGATGTGTCATATGTTTTTAGATCATCATATCTCCAAGCGAAAACATGTTTATTCTTTCGTAACAGACTAATAAATGCTTCCTTTTCTTCTATGGAAAGTCCTAATCCTAAATTAATGTTTTGAGGATTTTGTTCGGTGCCAAGGTTTATTAATTCAAACCTTAAGGTAGAGCTCTGAAGCTTTGCGTTAGATATAGGTTTGAACCTGTGCTTAATATCGTAAAGATATTCAAGCTTCACTACACGCTTAGGGATTGAGTTCTCCTCATGTTTACCTTGCATTTGAGTATCGTGCTCATCTTCCTCAATGATTTGATTGTCATAGGATTTTTCAGAGGTTAGAAATTGTAAAATGTCATCCTCATGGTTAAACACTCTCCAATTGGTTACATTGTCAGGAATGGATGGCCTAAAAAGTAATTCTATTGAAAACCTATCTAGACTATAGTCTTCGGAAGGGAGCAACTTGGAAGCGACATTGGCTAGCAAGTCGGCTGCCGAATTTTGTGACCTGGGAATGGAAGAAATATTGAATGCTAAAAAATGGGATGTTAGCTCTTGTACCAACGATTGATAATGCTTAAGATGGTTCGAAAGACAATGAATTGTATTCCTTACCTGTTTAACGATAATTTCAGAGTCGCCAAAGACCTTTAAGTATTGAACTTTGAGGCCGATCACTTTGTATAGTCCTTGGAATAGCGCTTCGTACTCGGCTGTGCTATTGGTGCATTCAAATTCTAATCTACAGGACATCATTGTTTTTTCTCCTTGCGAGCTGACCAAAATGCAACCTGCTCCTGATCCTTCACTGGACTTAGATCCATCAAAATATAAAGACCAAAATAATGAATTATCTACAGTTTTTGTTACAACATTCTCAGTAACATTAACGCATTTAGACCTGTCGGTCTGTGAAAAATTTTCAATTTGTGATGCGAAATTATTGACTGAGAAAGGAGATGGTTGGGCAATATAATTGCCAAAAAATGACTCGGAAGAATAATTTCCTAAGATATTGTTGTTGAACGCAATGGGTTGATTTTCCTGTTCAAATTCCGTAACAGTGTGGGTCATATGTTTCTCCCGATCAATCTTTATTTGATTGGGATTGCCCTTATAGGGGAGCCACATGTGTGACCAATTGGTGGAGATGTACCTATGGAACTTTTCTGACCAATCCCTACTTAAGATTAGCCCATAGAATTTAGGTATATCGGCGACTAGAATATCAATCCTTTGGACTATTCTTGGATCTGCCGATAACCTGTTCGTTACAGAGTTTATTTCCCCTAAAACCTGAACTTTAGTTCTATCTAACTGCACAATATGAATAGAAGACTTCTAGGGTTCAATATTCAGTTTAGAGCAAACTGGAGCAGGCATTATATTCGAAGATGCCCCAGAATCAATTAAGAAGTTGTGTAGATTTTGATTATAAATTTCGTAAGTCAAGAGGAAAGGAGGGGTATGAGAGTTTGATCCATCTCCAATCAGAATTGTGTCAGTTGCCTCAACTCTACTGGCAGGGGGTTGTCCTGAGTCGCTTGCAGCTATAGTGGTGGGAAGAGGTGAAGAAGGAACAGCGTTAAGTTCTTTGAGTAGTAACTTTTGCTGATGTTTTAATTTACTAAGTTCAAACATGGTGATGTTTGCCTTAGTTTTCTTCATGTCATTGACAATGTTATAATCCATCGAATCAGCAACTACCAATGTTTTAGATGACGAAGGTGTAGTAGAGGATGATGGTTTATTGTTAGATATTGTCGCGGCTGGCTTTCTAACGGGTACCTTTTCCTTTACGGTATTGGTTCCAGCGCTCCTTTTCTTAGGATTAGCTTGAACAGGTTCGGGAGTACCTTTACTCCTAGTAATGACAGGAAAGGCTTCTTGCTCCGCGACAGTATCGGAATTAGGGAATATAAAGTCCCACATCCTGTGACATTCAACTACTTCCTCTTCTTCTTCTTCAGATGGTGTAATTGTTTCTTCCTCTTCTTCTTCTTCAGGATCCGAGTCTGCATATGATATAACGTTTGGGGGTTTGGACTCTGGTTTCTTGAAATTCCTAAATGGTTTCTTCATTGAGGATCCTGATACTTGTTTCTTGATTTCAACCATTATGTTCGACATGGTTTTAAGGACTTTTTGAAGGCCTTCCATGTCATATGGATCCTTAGTAATCTTTTTCGTAGAGTCATCTTTAAAGGACACTTTTTTAGATTTTCTTTCTTCCAAGGCAATTTTATTTTCTAAGGAGATTACATTTTTTTCTACAGCGAGTGCTTCTTTCATGTTTTCGGCCAATGTCGGCTGTTTAGCCCTGTCGACAAATATGGCAATGTTTGAAGGCAAAGCAGTAATATACCACTCGCTTCTAACTTGTTCTCTTGGCTTATCATCAGTAGGGATTTTTTTCAAGAGTTTGTTGAATCTGGAGTTAAACTCCTTAATAGGTTCTCTTGACTCGATCCTTAAATTGGAAAGGTCATGGACAAGTGTAGCTAAGGATCTATCATCGCCGTATTTGGTGAGAAACTGTTCCTGGAAAATATTCCAACTCGTGATGGATCCAGAGGGTAAGGAAAAATACCAAGACCCTGCAGATCCTTGTAGTGAATAGGGAAACAATCTTACTACCACATCTTCTTCAGTGACTCCCTTCAAATTGACCGGCAGCATAAAATTGTTAATATGTTCTTTTGTCGAAGTTCCAGCATCTGGATTGAACTTGGGTAACCATTTTTCTGGGTAATCGGGTAAAGGATGTAAAGGTGCAGGCATGGTGACCGCACCAGGACTTCTCCATGGTCTTTGGGCCATTTTAGGATTACCAACGATCGCTTGTGGTGTTCCAGGTGCCTGAGGGGGAGGTGGAAGTACAGACTGAAAAGATTGGGATGATTGAGATGAAGTCCCTTGGTGAACAACGATATGAAGTGGTGAAGTGGGTGTATGACTTCGCACAGGTGATGATGAAATGGAAGATAATGGGGAAAATGTTTCGCTATCGGAACCTTCAGCGGTCTTTTTGATCCTTTTCCTTTCGGGTAAAGGAAATTCGGGTGGTTCAATACCTAGCTTTTCACTTTGGAGTCTGGTAAGGTGAGGGGGTAGGCGAAATTGCGAAGTCTGATTGCCTTGTGATACTTCAGATCTAGGAGGGGATATTGAGAAGCCTTGAAGTTTCTGGATGATGGATTGAACTTCAGGGGACTCCGGACTTAAGTGTTCTGAAGTATGATGTAATTGAGCAGCAGTGGTTGATTCCTCTTCATCTTGTCTGGATACTGGAGATTTAGAATGCGAATGAGAGATCTGAGGAGAGGCGGAGGGTGAGTTACTCTTTGAATGGTTTGTAGGTGTTGGCTTACTCGCCATTCATAGCGGATGGCCCTCCTTCTAGCGCCAGAAATGTTGATGGCCTAAAAATTGCTGCCACAACATTGAGGGATAACCACCCAGTCTGGACCTTAGTACAACTCCTTTTCCGTTTGGGATGGTGGCTCCAAATGGAGATATCGGGACCAGTTTCCCGATAATAAAATAAAAGGGATGGATGGGTGATGAATAATTTGCTTAAGTGATAGGCGACTAGCTTATTCTATTGACAGAAATAGGGAAACTAATACTAATCTCGGGAACAACTTATTCATCCGGAATGCAGTGTTAAATAATATCTATCTATCAAACATGCATGTAGATGACTCTGTAAAATAAATAAGAGACATTCAATCATTCAATGATTACTTCATATGAATAGTCACAATGAAGCGATAAACACAAATTACTGCATTCACTGTTTATATCATCGATACATATATACGATTTAAAGGGAAGCATGCGATAAACAACCAATAGTGGAATGCATAAGGAATGCTGCAAAAAGCACACATATATAAGCGATAATAGCAAGAGCGATTTAAACAACAATTCATATAACAAAAATGAGTACAGACACTGATAATAGTACCATGTGAGCTGCAAATCAGTCCGAAATATCAATCGCTATTCAAAATTCCTTCTTCAACACAGAAATGCTTTTAAACAATGACAGTAGTGCACATTTGCATAAAAACCTTTCTCATTAAATTCAGAATAATTGGTCCAGTTTCATAAAAAAATATCCCTGAAGTACAATAGTGCAACTTCAGGGTTTAAGTTATATACAAAACTTTACGACCCTTTCTAAATGCTTGAAAGGGTCTATAAATACTACTAAGCTAAAAAAATCTATGAAACAAAATCCTACTAAATTGGTATCAGTAAGTGCGATCTAATTCTCAGGGGCGATCTGGCAGTCGGCAACGTGAGTCATGACTCAGGTTGTTTGCCCTTAAATCTGAGTTGGCTTATCGCAAGCATTGGCTTAACTTCTGGCGGCTTGTTGAGGCGCAAACTGAATTGGGCGGTGAAGGTGGCATCCTAAATGTCGGGTATAATATACCTGACAACATCTGTAAGGCATTTCAAGGCGACTCTTTGGCTGTATGGCTTGATCAAGAAGAACCAATAAGCATCCCATGTCAAACTGTTGATTCCAGCGATTAATCTTGCGTTTTTCTCCAGCTCCGGGTAGCATGAGTGCTCCAACATATTTGCCGCTGTTAATTGACCTGGAGTACATTGGGAAATCATATTAGACAAATAAAGTGTATTATTTACGAATTCAACCAAATTTCCAGTGGTTGTTTTGCATCCAGAAATTGCTCTTTCTGCCTTCATTAGTTGCAATTGCCATTCTGTGAATAATATTTCTTTGCGCGATTCCAGAATTCTCGGTAGATTAGTTGCCTGACCTATATCGGAATCCTGCCATTCTATAAAGTTTGTCAGTGTTTCTTCAGCCTGATTCAAATCGGTCCTTGCTTTTTCTACCTTTTCGCTTATGCATGCTACCAACTCGCACAATGGTTCTGCTTGTGTAATCTGCTGACACAGTAGCTTAACCTGATTAATCAATGCCTTATTTAACTGAAGCACTTCTACTTTGAATTCGTCTACCTGAGGGAGCTTTTTCATTTGCTCAATTTGAGTGGTCAATTGAGCGATTTTCTCATCTTTTGCTTTCATTGTTCCCTCAGTTGATATTCTTAATTGCTCCAGTGCTGCCGATAGCTCCTTTTGCCTTTGGATTGTGCCTTCATCAATGCTTTGCTTTTTCTCTTGTAATTGCTTGGTCAGCTGATTATTGTTTTGTTGCTGCACTAGCAATTCTTGCTCCACCTGCTCTGCCTTCTGCTGAACTTCTGATAATCTCGCCTGTAGCGAAGAGATGTCTTGGTCCTTGGTCTTCAATAAACTGCTAACCTCTGATGCTTTATCAATGGTTGCCGCTGAATATGCTCCAGCGATTTGCGATAGCTTGGTTAAGTCATCGGAGGGGTCGAATTCCTCTTTCCACACAACATTGCCCGTTACTGTCAATTCAGGGAATGGGGAAGGTTGATCAGCTCTCTCCTTTTCCTCTGTCGCTTTACAACAGCTTTATGCTTAGGGATATAAAATACATCCAAAGGGGGAATCTCTTCAATTTGCAAAATGATTTCTCCCGTTGGATCTTTAGGAATTATCTCTATTTCTTTAGATTCGGGTAGGCCGCTGGTTTCGCCCGAAACCGGTTTCGATGTCGCTTCTTGCGTGTCGCCTTCTTTAGGAACCTCATCATCTTTCAAGCACTCTAGGTTACTGATAATTGTACTGAATTGCTTCCATTTCTGTAGCAAATTTGAATCAACCAATATATCATTATTATTTTTAGAGCTGCTCTCTTCTTGGGCTTTCGCCTGGGTTTCTTCTTGTCGCTGCACATTTTGCTGGATTAATTCCTGCCGCTGGCTATGCACTTCCTCCTGCTGCTTTGATGTAGTAGGAGGTGGTGTATTACTTTGCTGTTCAGGCTCGCTTGATCTGGTTGTCGTCAGAACAGTCGCTAACAGGTCTAGAGGCAGTGTTTGCAACCTTTGTTCTCTAATTATGTTAAATTCGACTAGCCCTTCATCGTTATACACGTTTCTAGCAAGTGACTTAACTTGATACAGTGATTCGGCCGATGCAAACAAATCCTCGAATCTGTCTTCTTTGTGCTCGACCTTGGCCAATTTGGCCTGGTC
The DNA here is from genome assembly GCA_000404065.3 of Pinus taeda. NCBI lineage: Eukaryota > Viridiplantae > Streptophyta > Pinopsida > Pinales > Pinaceae > Pinus > Pinus taeda. The sequence goes on from APFE031108959.1 coordinate 45,261, forward strand.
GAGCGCATTGTAAGCGATCTTCCTCGAATCATA
>APFE031108959.1:45303-65833 GCA_000404065.3 Pinus taeda
GCTTGTGTAATTTGCTAACATAGGAGCTTAACCTGATTAATCAATGCCTTATTTAACTGAAGCGCTTCTGCTTTGAACTCATCTACCTGAGGGAGCTTTTTCATTTGCTCAATTTGATTGGACAATTGAGCGATTTGCTCATCTTTAGCTTTCATTGTTCCCTCAGTCGATATTCTTAATTGCTCCAATGCTGCCGATAGTTCCTTTTGTCTTTGGATTTCGCCCTCGTCAATCCTTTGTTTCTCCTCTTGTAATTGCTTAGTCAGCTGATGATTGTTTTGCTACTGCACTAGCAATTCCTGCTCCGCCTGCTCTGCCTTCTGCTGAACTTCCGATAATTTCGCCTGTAGCGAAGAGATGTCTTGATCCTTCGCTTTCAATAAACTGCTCACCTTCGATGCTTTGTCAATGGTCGCTGCCGAATATGCTCTAGCATATTGCGATATCTTGGTTAAGTCATCGGAGGGGTCGAATTCCTCTTTCCACACAACATTGCTGGTCACTATTAATTCAGGGAATAGAGAAGGTTGATCAGCTCTTCTCCTTTTCCTCTGTCGCTTTACAACAACTTTATGCTTAGGGCTATAAAATACATCCAAAGGGGGAATCTCTTCAATTTGCAAAATGATTTCTCTCGTTGGATCTTTAGGAATTATCTCTGTTTCTTTTGATTTGGGTAGGCCGCTGGTTTCGCCCGAAACCGGTTTCGATGTCACTTCTTGCGTGTCACCTTCTTTAGAAACCTCATCATCTTTCGAGCACTCTAGGTTGCTGATAATTGTACTGAATTGATGCCATTGCTGTAGCAAATTCGTATCAACCAGTATATTATTATTGTTTTTAGAACTGCTCTCTTCTTGGGCTTTCACCTGGGTTTCTTTTCGCTGCACATTTTCCTGGATTACTTCCTGCCGCTGGCTATGCACTTCCTCCTGCTGCTTTGATGTAGTAGGAGGTGGCATATTACTTTGTTGTTCAGGCTCGCTTGATCTGGTTGTCGTCGGAACAGTCGCTAATAGGTCTAGAGGCAGAGTTTGCAACCTTTGTTCTCTAATTCTGTTAAATTCTACTAGTCCTTCATCGTTATACACATTTCTAGCAAGCGACTTAACTTGATACAGTGATTCGGCCGATGCAAACAAATCCTCGAATCTGTCTTCTTTGTGCTCGACCTTGGCCAATTTGGCCTGGTCGAGCACATTGTAAGCAATCTTCCTCGGATCATACTGCCTGCTTGGCAGAGTAGCCAGAGTGAGCAAATTCATTTTCCCAGCTTCCTTCTCTGCATGTTTAATATCATGCAGGGTATAAATGCCAATCCATAAGGGAAAAGAAGGCCAAACATGTTTTTTCGCTCTTTTCATGGTCTGAGTAACCCCTTCAGCATTGATTTGATAAGCTACTTCCATGGCAAGTAACTTATCGGGGATGTAAAGTGGCAGCACATGCGGCCTGGCCTGGCTGCAAAAAACTCTGATGTATGTGAATTTCTCCTCCCCAAACCAGCTTGCTACTACAGTCAAATCTACCCCTGCTTGCTCAGAAATCTTTTGGGCAGGTTTATCAAAAATGGAATAATGAATTGGCAACATAAAACCGTTGCAGATTTGATAAAGATGGTGCTTATAATTAGTCTTCCATAATTTTTGATAATATATGTGAATGGGTATGGGGTCTTGCGACGTCCACCTCCATCCCAGTACAGGAAATTCAAAATTAAAACACAACACATCCATCACATAGGCACTGTAATAGAACGGCGGAATAACCCTTTCTGTGACGCGATAGTTAGACCTGAAATCGAGGATGACTTTGGCTAACTTGTCGGATAATATAACCGCCCAATCCATAATTTCGCCACTACATGCCGCCTCCATTAAGGGGACCATTTCTATGGTAATAATTTGGTAGAGTCATTTGCAATCCCCATTTAATTCTACCCTTCATATCCAGCTAGCAGAAGGGAGAACATAGGGAGTCAACTGGAGTATCTTTACCGAGGTGTCTGCGTGTGTTTCGCTGGGTTCTGTCTCCAGCCTCGAATTTGGTTCAGGACTCAGTCTCGTTCTCTGGCTCGAAATTTCTCCAAAAAAGTCGCATTATATTTTTTTCTCTTCTGCCGGGGTGGTGATACATAGCCTTAGACTTCGGCTCGAAAAGAACCGATAAATCCTCCCGTCTGCAGTGCTAAACAATCTGTTGATAATTGGGAGTTCTTGGATTGCCCACCTTACCACATCCGTGTATGGGAGAATTTGCTCCCAGGCCACTATTCTGTGCAGAAAGGAGTCGGCCAAGTCTTTTAAACTGGCATCGGATTTACTGGTATTATCGCATGAGATTTCTACCTCGGTCACCTTCGGCTCTTCTGCTTCAATCAAATTATACATCCCTTGCCAAGTGGTCTTGGTAAGTCCCAAGCACGTTGTATCTGATATAAGCGCTTTGTTCTTACCGCTCGGATCAACAACAACTTGCCCCGTGGCTGGCGAAGCAATAGGCGTTGTGGTCTTCTTGGACTTCTTTCCCATCCCACTTTCTTCTGTCTCTATCGAAGAATCCTGCACAGAGCGAAAGATAGGCGTAACACAGGAAACAATAACATGAATTGAACAGAATGAAGTATATATTTCTGGATGTATCCATAGCGATCAATTGACTTAAGGTGGCCTTAGGATCAAATCCGAGGATAGATCGCAAGCCTGTTGTTCTCATTAAATGGTCGTTATGGCCTGTCAATCTCATTAATTCCAGTCGCTTCGATTAATGGCCGAATGATTCATTTGAAGCATGCCTTGGGCGATTTGGCGGTTTGAACGCGGATGAACGGATTTTCAAAGGATATTGCCTTAATTACGAATAAATCATATTTAACTGCCATTTATGACTTTTTCTTTGAAAACTGTGCTTTTTTTTTCCTTTTCTCAATCGGGCATCGGGGAAATGCTAAGTTATTACATTGGTTTCGTTTGGAATCCGCAATCGCCGATAGCGATATCGCATCACGTCGGGAATAGCTAGGAGGGTCGTTTAGAATGAGGGCATGGTGAGTTGCCGATCGCCGATAGCGATATCGCATCGCATCGGGAGAGGGGGAGCTTATTGGTACTTTATGTGTTATCGCCGATCGTCGATTGCTGATTTCGCATCGCATCGGAGCAAGGGTTGTTACTTATGTTACTTTATGCTTTGGCCGATATCCGATAGCGATTTTGTGTCGGCGAAAACCAAGCTATCCTTTAAGTTGCGCTTTCTTTGTCATTGCGATATGCGATCTTGCGATCACTTTATCGCAATGATAAAGATAAATCATTTTATGTTGGGGTTTTTTGATTGGCCCTTTAATAATGTTTCCTTTTATTCGAGCCTTTTTTGAAATAGAACTCTAAATTGATACCAATTTGAAACAAAAATTAAAAGGGACCCATTTCACATTATATTTTTAGAATAGTAATGATATGAAATGGGGGGTTGTTGTATGGCACAACAAGGCTTTCGGGAGCCAAGCTTCCTATAGGTATAACTTAGAGAAATTTTGGAGTGTATTGTAATGAGCCTTGGTTTCTCCACAATGCAGAGCTAGTACATCTCTTTGGAGGAGAAGGTGGCAATGACTGTAATGTTCTACTATCAGGGCTAGTGGTTTTCATGGTTGTATGTATGATTGGATCTTTCAGTATTTTAATATAATAGAGCCAACACATTTCATGTATATATTGTTATTGTAGTTTGGCTATCCTGGTTACTCTAATGATATATGTAGTTGTAATTTACGCATGTATGTATGTACTATTCCGTATGTGTTTGTATGAATCTTACTGAAGTGTATTGTTGGTATAATCCATCACTTTGGATTGTCGGCTATCATGCTTTCCATCTTGTGATGTCTTTCTGCTCGTGTCTTCCCTTTCAAGATGCATGCTATCACAGGCTTCTAAAGGGCACACTCTTCCCCCCTTCAATGTGTTAGAGCCTTTCATGCACCTTCCTTTACTTTCTACAAGGTCACACCCTTGCTTCCAACAAGGATATATTACTTACCTTTGCCCGAAACCGTAATCAAGGCGATACCATACTACCCACTGCTGAGACTCCTAATCCAAATGGTTTGAGGTCTAGTTGGTACTTCTTACAGGGGAGATCCCCTAACATGTTCGCAGGTCCAACAACATCAACAAGTGGAAACAACAAAACTTCTTCATTATATAAAAAGAGAAGTTACATAAGTCCAGTACAGGGAAAAATTCCAATCACAAATAGATACAACTAATAACCAAGACAAAAAGCACCAAAATAGAACATAAGAAAAGAGACCTAACAGAACCAATAAAATTTTAAAATCCAAGCAACAAAAAGATCTGTCATTAAACAAAAAGGATGCATAAGACCAGACAACCAAAAAATTATAGTTCGAAGAATCCCTCTTGAGAGATGGATCCATCAACCAGAAACTCAAAAAAAATTCTATCGGATAGAAGGGAAATCCATCTCTTAGACAAAGTATCCACTTTCATATTTTTCTCCTTGTAGACATGGAGAAAAGAAATGTTGCTAAAGGAAGAATTAAGCACTGCTATGCAGGCCATCTAGTGATATAGCAATGGGACCTCCAAATAATTCCTCTCCAACAACCAAACAATGACTATCTTAGAATTACCAAAAACCTTCATGGATTCAATGGTAAACCAGGAAGCACTCTGTAATAATCCCCACAACGCCACTACCTTTTCCTGGAAGTTTGTGCCTCCCCCACCATTCCAAAAGAAGCGAAAATCCCTGTTGAGACAACTTTTGATGATAGCCCCACAACCAAAGACCCCATCAAAGAAGTTCATCGGAAATATAGACCCCAACTTCTAGAATTGGACTGATCACTGAGATGGATTTGGAGACCATGGGCCAATCTCTACTCACAATTGCAGCATGGTCGATATGTGGTGGTAGGAACAATTATATCACCATGCATAGATCTATCAAGCATGCTGATTGATTCGTATATCAGTGGAGTACTCTAATATCTTCATAGCTCTGGGAAATATGTTAGGAGGGTAGCATATGCTTTGATGCATTGATAGAGATGAATGGTGATTTATGTTGTTTGTAAAATAAAATTTTATGATTGTAAAATTTATTTTATGAAAGACCAATTGATGAATAGAGTAACATTATTAAATCAATAGTTCTGTAAGCCCTGTAAACACAATGTTGATTTAATTATGATTATAGTCTGTTATAAATTAGAAGTCTCCATTATAGGTTATAGTATGAGATCCTTGTGCAATAGACAAGTCAATTTGTATGATCAATTTTTGAACACATTCATAATCTAGACTGCCTTCCTATCCACTGACTGATAGTCGAAAGAAAAATATCAGATAGATTGTGGTAGGTCCATAGAGTGGTTCATTACTTGACAACCCTTATCATGGAAGCCTCGACGAGCCAAGTATGTCAATATTATTGATCTTACAAATCTGTCAACGATGGTCAAAGACAGTTGCACCTTAAATGAGTTAATTGGGAAGCTCAAAGATTATGGTGAAGAAAGTAGAAGTGTCAGTGAAGACCATATATAACAGATGAAACTTATATGTAATTTGTATTTCATGTAATGCTAATTGTGTAATGTAAGCATTATGGGAGGGATTTGGAAATAATAGTTACAATAGTATGTAGATAGATTTAGTTTGTTGGTTGGTTGAATTGTTGCAATATTTTCTCAATAGGCAATCTCCTTCTTTGAAATCGATTGAATCTCATAAGCACCATAAATATGTGATGCAATTGTATTATTTGAGGTGTAATAGAAGGACAAAAAAAATTGTATGTGTGCATCTCTATTTAAACAACCACAAAAAAGAAAAAGCCAAGCTAGTTGATCTTACCTACTTCACCTAACTATATTACATACTTAATTGGATTGTAGATTTTAAAAATTCGATAGAAGAAACAAAGTTAAACCATGGAATTTCAAAATATTTCAGAATATTCTTGAAGGATTTACAATATACATACATTAAAATATTAGAAACATAAAAACTAGACATGGTGGAAAAGGCCCGAGGGCCTTGATGTATTCCTCACATTCTCATTCTTAAAATAATGTTTATGATACATATAAATACATGATGAGAATATGTCTCAAGATAGTGTGTCTATATTGGACACTATGGTTGAGCAAATATCTCAACCAAACACTAATATAGGAGCCTAACTATTTGGAGAGAATATCTCAACCAACTAGGCCTAAACTGACTCCTAACTATGAGGAACAAACTTAATCTAGAAAGGTAGGATTAAATCCAACTTTCTTGATTTTAATTGATTTAATTGTTTTGGACTTAGAATTGTTTCCATCACATGAGAGTGAGGCTAACATTCCCACTGTCAATTATAAGTCTAAAATAAGAACCAGGAACCATCCTCTAAGTTCTCATGCTGAAAATGTTGATCCTTAAAAAACACTGCCTGAAAAACTGCCAAACTTGGATGCTGAAAAAACTCCAATCTGAAGAGAACATGAATCGACTGCAAGTATGATTCATCTCTAAATTTTTCTTGATGACTCCATCACGTCTGAGGCTACAAAAGGATCCATCTGTCCTTTTCTTTCAATCAACATTCTTTGTCTGCTAACAAAATGTTGATGATGCCCACTAGCTGATTTGATGATGATGCCCAATGGCTGATTTTGTTGATGTTGTCGAAACTTTCAGTCTTACAACCACCCGTAATTCCATTATCATTACCCCCCTTTGTCAGCTGAAAGGAGAGAAAATCATCTACAATTGATTTATGAACTCCCCTCCTTCAGGTGTAGGAGAGTTTCGTTGGTGTACTCCCGCTCTTAGGTGCATGAGAGTACCATCTTCAATTGATTGTGGGCTGCAATAGGTGAGATTGAATTCTGTTGTAAAAAGTATACAATCGTTTTACTGTTGACGACCATACCCAAGGATCAATCAATGCATAATTGATCTTTAATCTAGAAGGCTTGCATTGTTTGCAGCATTTCTCTGATGACTGATTCTTCTTGCCACAATGGTGACAGGGATGGAGATCAAAACAATGATCTTCTATGTGAACCTTTCTTTGAAAATGTTTGCATGTGGGCTTGTCTTCAACTTTCTCATGACGTGTTGATGTTATTTGGTCAAGAAATCTTGCACTGATGAACTTGATCGGCTTAGAATAATCTGGGATATGCAAGTTGTTTTCATCTTTTTCATATCCTAATCATCGTCGATTTTTGTTACTTTGGAGTTCTTCCCACGACTTGATGACTGGTTTAGAAGAAGCAAGCTCAATTTGATCATGAACAACTTCTACACTTCAAGTTGTTTGGATGAGTGATTTGGAATCAACATCTTTATCTTCATATGTATGGTTGAATGACATGGAAGCAACACTCTTTTGTTGCAACTCATCTCTTTGTAGTTGCAACTCCAGTTAAATAAACTCAATTGTCTCATGTGCTTGATGTAAATTCATTGAAATATCAACAAGAGTTGCTTTGCTAATTTGCACCATGTCTTCAACAATTGAGAGGATCAAATTGTTAAGAATCAGTAACAACTAAATGCTTTTCGCCATGTGAACTTGATGGAACTCATGCTCGCTTACTTTTAATACTTGTTGGATTTTTATAACTTGCGCGCTTGAATTTTTGATCTTGCTTGCTTGAACTCACGCTCACTTGATTTAGTTTATCAAGATCGCTTCTTGTATATATGAAAGGGCTTGATTGTTCTTTAAATATCACATCTGTTTTCTTTAGATTTGAACTCACTCGCTTGATGCTTTCTTGATTGTTGATTGAATGGCACACTTGCTTGTACTGGCTTGATTGCTTGCTTGATGTTTCTTGATGCTTTCTTTTCGTGATTTGAATATTTCTCTCACTTGAATTCTTGAACTTGTGTGCGTGGTTTAGTTTATTAATGGAATGGTTGAACTCACGCTCGCTTGAATTTTGATGAGGGTGTTGGGTACCACCGAAAATGCACCCAATGTTTACAATGACAAGTTCAAATGATATTGACTCACTTGAAGAAAATTAACTCACTTAATTGACTCAGTTGAGGAGAATTGACTCACTTTACCTCCTATAAATTCACAATTTGGGTGTCAGTTTCAACCGAGAATGCACCTTTACAATTCACCTCAATTTTATTTGAATTTATTTTCAAGTTAACTTACAAATTATGATTTTGCAAGTTACACAATGACCAATTGTCATTGAATGTTGATGTAGTCTTTTGAAATGCATGAGTTTGTAGTTGCATTAACTTGATTGCCTTGCGTGAATTTGCTTGTTGATGTAGAATGTTGATGTTGCCAACTTTGATTATGTGTTTCAGTTGCGAAAATGCATGTGATTGTTTGTGCTTGATTGAATGATCATTGCAGCTTCTTAATTTCAGGTGCTTTGACTAATGTGCTTGTTTCATTCACTTGCTTTAGACTCCTTGTGTGTGTTAGATAAGATAATTGTAATGTCAAAACTAGACACAAAACATGCATAATCAATCACTACACAAGGTGTACCTAAGATCCCGTTATTCAATTTCAGAAGAATCCAGGACACATCGACACCACAAAAAATATGTCTTTATTAAATATTTGAGTACATAAAATTTTCATCTTTACAACAACTTCGTTGAGAAACTTCTTAAGCACAAAGTTTGAGAACTGCTTAGAGGCAAATTGTCTTCAAAAACTAGATGTTCACTAACTCAATCTCTCTCAAAGTAAAATATTACTTTGAATTACAACAATGAATTTTTCTAAAAAAATCACTTATCACTCCAAATACAAAACACTTATCACTCCAAAATTACAAAAAATAATTTCACGCTATCACTCCACAAAATCACACCTTATCTCTCGAAAATAAAAAAATTAATTTTCAGTTTCATAAATTTCAACTCCATTCCCTATTAAGAGTCATCATCTCATACAAAATATTACACCTTATTACACCTCCAAACAACTTTAGTTTAAAACTATTACACCTTATCTCTTCCTCACTTCAAAATATAAGTTACATAAAAAAATTACAAACACTACTTATCTCTCCTTGATTTTTTAAATCACTTTGAAAAAAGTGAATTAAACTTTTTACTTTTAAACATTCACCATACATGAATAATGGGAAAATGCATTTGAATAATATTCACCATATGTATCAAAAAGTTTGTAATTTTCTGGGTGCATACCTTTAGGCAGGGAAAATGCATTTGAATAATATTCACCATATGTATCAAAAAGTTTGTAATTTTCTGGGTGAATACCTTTAGGCAATTCCTCCACACTGGAAATTTTCACCACAACAAAAATTTGTGTCTTCACCAGGTGGAATGAGTCCAAATCAGACTCCAAAATTTAAAATCAATGTTGCAAAAGTTTTAAGAGAAGCATAGTATCTACAGCTAATGATACTACCACAAATGCTAGGTATTCAAAGATAGGATTCAACAATCCAGACAATAATGCTACTGGATGTGTTTCTCATAAAAATTAGCGAAGCAGACCCACGATTTGTGTGATCCACTATCAGCGAAAAGGGAGATCTACATAGATATGGAAAAATCTGGTTTTGAGACCTCAAGCGCAGAATTGAGTGACCTCTGCATCCGATAATATTGGCTTGGATTTTGTTGCAGTCACTTGGTTTCCAAGAATATCAATATTAACCACACAAATATTTTCTTCACACACATCAATTCTATAATGCAGCGACACGTACCATGCAACAGCTCTTCATGATTTGGCCTATGCAACAATTTTTTTTGCAAAGAAACAAAATTACACCAGAAAATGCATGTCTTCAACGCATAAGCACACAAGCAAGATTCTTCACGTAGCAATCTTAGTCCACACGCTCCAATGTTGCTTTATTCAAGTTCTTCACACACACACACCAGACACACAGGTTAGAAGCTATGAAAACCCCTTAAAATCGGACGAGGATTGTGATCTTTGGATCTTTGTTCGTAGAATTGATGAAAGAGATGGCTTATGACCAGAGGCATGAATCAGCACTACAAGAGTGATTGTTGAGTGGGATTAAGGTGCAGCTTGATGGTGTTGAGATCAATGGGAGCATTGTTTTCTAATGCTGGCAATGAGAGTTTCCATCAACTTCAAATGTCAAAGCATCCATACTTTAGATTTATATTAGTGGTAGAATGTAACTTCCAACCATCATAAAAGCACAAGTATGCCACTTCCAGATTTGTAAATTTCCCCAGAAATCGATGGTACAGGTACAACAAGTGTTTATTCAACAAATGATAGAATTCATGACACATTTAGCAAACAGAACTCGTCCACTTGAAAGCCTATTCACTATCCGCTCCAACACTGCCTCAAAGCCACAAATAAATCAAATCCACAGCCTCCAATCAATAGATAAACTTACCCATACTCCCCACAAAATAAGGTTCAACGTCCAATGCGAGTTATCTTCAGTCAATGGAATAAACTCGACCCCTTTTGTAGCTATATATTCGATGGGCCTCTAAATTAGACATAAATTAAGGCCCATGCCTCTAAATTAAACAATAACTTAAGGCCTATGACCATCCTTTATCACATTAAACCTCTCTTTTTGCATTATATAATTTTTTTGTAACTTAAAAAAAAATCATTAGGAAGGTTTATGAATAATTGAATATTTGTGCCTAATATTATTTATTTTTTGTGGAATGTTATGAGAATATTGGGAAAATTATAAAGAGTTTGAGGAGATAATTTAGGGACTTGTTCCCTACTACTGGAGGATCAATAATAAATAATAATTCAACAAGATATTATGGAGTTATGGTACAAATTGTGGAACTCCAATGATTGAGAAAATCTAGGAATGTGTTCCACTAATTATTGGGGTAGATCCACCAATCAAGGGAGCAGATCCACTAATCAAGGCATTTTGGTTGGGAAAGCTTCCTCCATCCATGGGGAATGATTCTTAATCATTTTTTATAAGTACCAAGTCGAATTTTCCTCTATGGAATGATTGAGAAAATCTAGGAATGTGTTCTCTGCCATTTAATGCAAATTCCTAGTATTGGGGACTAGATCCACTAATCAAGGGATTTTGGTGGGGAAAGATTCCTCCATTCATGGGGAATGATTCTTGATCATTTTTTATAAGTACCAAGTCGAATTTGCCTCTAGGGGGATATTTTCGTTAGTGTTATTTTGGAGAGAGCTTGTATTCTTGCAGCTCCATTGTATTTTCTTGCAGGGATGTAATTCTATCGATGAAAATAATGAAGATTGGTGTCATGTTCAGCTTCTAAATCTTGTTCTCCTCCATAGGTCTTTTATTTTCCTTGGACTTGGCCATCCCAGGAACCTGAGAGCCCTTTTTGTATCATTTTATTTCCTTCTTTTCTTTGCTTATTCACCTGCATCTCTAGTTTTGATTTCTTTCTATTTCTGCATTTAGAATTAATGATTTCTTGTTGTATGATTGAGTTAAATGGCTGATGTCAGTTATTTTACAGGGTCAAAAACGTTATTTCATCCTGGGAAAATCTTTGGAATTTCATAATAATCATTGAGTTTCTTGGATTAGTCTTCTTATTCCCAAATCTAGATTGTTGGACCTCCCTTTTAGCAAAGAATAGTAAATTTCTCTATTTTTTAGAGCATGCTAAAGAGCTTCAATCAACTTGATTCCACTTGCCTTATATCACAAAAAAATTCTAGTTCATAACAAAAATTACCCCATTTCATTTGCACTTGATTTTGTTAGGCATTTTGTAGATTTACTAGCTCAATAGTTCTCGAATTTCTAGATTTTCGACTAATAATGTTTTTTATTTTTTTAGAATGGGTTAATAGAGGTATTTTTGAGTGATTCCACTTGGAATGGGGACCTAAGACATCCTAGTTAATACCAAAATTTGTCCCATCTAATTTGGATTTGATTTGCTTGGTCATTCGATGAATTATAGTAAATCTATACATCCTATAGGAAATCAAGGGATCCTGTAGGAAATCACTGTAGCATCCTGTAGGAAAGCCTGTTTTGAGGCCAAATTGAGGAAAAATCCTCTAGGAAGCTAGAAAAGGGTCCCTACTTGTCTCCCAAACCTTATGACCATTCGCCATCATCTCCGAGCCACCTGCCACATCACTAAAAGAGATTAGATTTCATACTCTCACATGAAATAAAGACAAAAAGAAAAACAAATTTATTTTATTCATTTACATGCAGAGCAGTCAAAGATTTGATGGTTTGAATCTACATGCTGAGGACAGTAGGATTGCATACATGTTAACTTATCATTCTTTTGAAGAAAAGCCTCTTAGTAGTTAGTTAAAAAATGGTGTGTTTTAGCATTTGATTTCATTCTCTTTCCTTGTACTTTCTTTCTTGCAATAGGTTAAGGTTCCATTCCAAACATTTCATTTTCTACAATTAGTTTAGAATTTGACTTCAATACATGCACTCCATTACATCATGATAGTATAGGAAGGACACATTGTATGTCGCAGATATAGTGCCGACACCTTTTAAGTTTGTACGAACCCCGGGTTGATAATTAAGTCCGTAGCCTTGGGAGTTACAACATTCTTGTTGCAATACTGAGGCTCATCACTTTTTGGTGCCGTTGTCGAGAAGGTGTAAAAGTATGCATTGTTTTCTTCCTTAGTTGATTCATTTCTTTTTAATTTTTGGAAAAACAAACAAAATATTTTCATTAGGCATATTTAATTTCAAAAGTAGAAAATTTCATTGCATTATAGCTTTCATTCAATCATAAAAACAAAAAAAAAAATCTCCGACACCAACCCACCCCCTCATTTGATCACATGGTGCAGTAAGAGTCATATCACCATTCACTTTTGCAGGTAGAAGAAGAAGATGGCAAATAATGTAGAAGAAATTGATGGCGATGATGACAATGAGGAAGATTCTGTCGGATTTCCCATTCAAGAAACGGATATCAATGTGCACATGAAGAACATCCCTCCATCTTTTCTTCCAAAATTTCATATTCTAAGGTCAGAGGATCCGGGAACCTTTCTCTTTGAATTTGAAATTGTTTGTAGATCTTATGGTTACTTATTGAAAACTCAAAAATTGAGATTGTTTCCGACAACATTGAAGGATAGAGCTCTTAAATGGTTTATGAGTTTAGGGACTAATTCAATAAGATCATGGAATGATATGCAAAAGATATTCCTAGAAAAATATAAACAACATGATCTTAAGGAAGAAATCTTTAGAATGAACCAAAGAGAAGATGAGAGCCTTGAGGGTCTAATAGATAGGATCATGTATAATGTTAAGAGGGAAAAAATACATCATTTAGGATCTGACACACTAAAAACCCTCTTACTTAAAACACTTAGGGATGAATGGATTGATCTCCTTAATCTCATGAGTAGAGATGATGTATACCAATTATCATTTGAGGAAATTTGTGAAACATGCAAACACATATCAAGAGGAAAAGAAAGAGTAGGTAAATCAAAATCAAGATTGGTAAGTCAAGCTAAACTTGGAAATTTGTTTGATGACTTTAAAACAAAAATTCTTAGCAATCTAACCAAACAAGTAGAAATGTTAAGAATAAAAAATGAGCAATGAAGATGTTTGTGTTGTCCATGCAAAATCACATGATGTTAAATGTTGCTCCTCATTACCAAGGTTGAAGGAAGTTCACCAAGAGAACAATGGAGCAAGTCAATTTCCAATACAACAATGTTATGAAGCTCCAAAAGAACCATGGTAGTCTATTCAGCTGGATATGATGCAAGAGCCTAATTCACAATTTCAAGGTTATGCATATCCACCTAAAAGTAATTGGAACACACCTTTTCCTTGGCAACATTGGCCATATCAACCCCAAAATCAATCTTGGCAACAAGGTTGGCAAGGAACTTATGGGATCCATCCACAATATCCTCAATATTTTCCTCAATATCCTCCATACCCATCTCCATGTTATTCGTACCATTCACCTCCACCACAACCGCAACCACATCCATCTCAAATATCCACTCCCACTCAACTACCTGTACCACCATTTCCAAACCCACACATTGAAGTAGCTCAGTCCACTTACAATGCTGAGGTACAACACTTCCAAACATCTCCTCTTGAGATCAATGGTATTCACCATAGCTCAGGAAGAGTATTGAAAAACAGAGATTCTCTTGATATCATTGAAGGACTACATCCAGAAGAAGAAGATTTGAAAAAAAGATCAAAGAATCATGGGTTTCACTTGATGAAGAGTAGACATCAAAATCAGAGATTGAAAAAGCTCCCTCATGGTTACCATCAAATCCTCCATGCATTCAAGAGATCAATCAACAAAAAGAGGAAGACTTGAAGGTCATGATAGAAGAAGACATCCAAGATGGTCCAAATCAGCAAGTGGACCAGAGGCATCACAACTATATTGAAATATGGTTCCAGATAGTCACTATGTTGCAAAAATACTCTCTTCTTCAATTGTGTTTAATATCATCAAAGTCAAAGAATTTGATCAGTCAAATCCAGTTACATGTCAAAGCAGACATTTCAAGCATCCACATCATTTTTTCTGTCACCTAGGTGTGCACATGGCTGCATTGGAAGTATTCTTATACTTGAAAGTGATTTTTTTTTTTCAAGTAGGGTAGGGTATAAGTGGAAAAAAATTTCTAAGGTGAAAACCTCCTTGGAGGCGCCTCAGATTGGCCAATTGATTGAAAACCTCCATAAGGCAGTCAATGGGTTGGAAAAAAAGAAAAAAAGGAAAAAAAGAAAATATCCTGGGTGAAAACCTCCTTTGAGGCACCTAGGCAGACCTACCAGTTGAAAACCTCATTGAGGTGGCTAGTAGGCCTAGAAGAAGAAAAAAAAAAAAATTGATCCTTGCTCCATGCATGCATGTACTCTCCAACATCTGTAAGTCGGTACCAAAAGGAAAATTGGTCAAGCATAGTCAAAAGAATTCAAATTTTGACTTTCTCCTACTTTTCTCAAATGCTCTAAAAAGGCCAAGGCCATGCCAATACATCACCCTCATCTATTTCCATCATCCAACCATCATTCTCAAGCTTCTACCATTCAATTTGCTTGTTATCCTAAAAAACTACAGGATGCTCTGTTTTACTATAGGATACAAAAATACATAGAGCAGAAATTTGTTTTTGTCATAACTTGAAAACCATGCATCCATTTGCAAAGTTGTTTCAGGGGGAGATACATATGAATGATAGTAATATGCTCAAGCAGTTTCAGAAAATTCTAGTGCATGGTTTCCAAGAAATTGGCCTCCATCATCTTCGGCCATTTTTGCATGTTTTCAATATCCGTGGATCCATTAACCAAAATGTTTCTATGGGGAGGTGAATAATGATGATGGAAACATACTCAAAATGTTTCAGCTCAATCCAGTCTATCGTTTGGGAGATATGGACAAAAAGTCATTGTCCTATAAACTTACAAGATATAGAACAACACCTACAGGATTAGTAGTGAACAATTTTAAAGGAGATCCAAAGGTCAAAGAAGCTCCTCCAGAGCTTAGTAGAAGCATCAAGATCATCAATATCACCATCAACACCTGCACGTCAACATCAACTCAGCAGTAGCATGCATGTCTCTCCAACAACCATCAGGTAGGTAGAGGTATGCAATATTCTTGACCTCTTCTCTTGAGCATATTATGGTTAGAAATTTGTTATCAATGCATGAGAGATGAGGTTTTATAAGCTAAGGATTGGTCATCAGTCTCAACCGCCTTCAACTAGTTGATTGCAACTCACTCCTTCACTCATGCAATGTTGAAAAGTCAAATTATGAAGGGTGATGATTTCAAGGAATGAGGACAATAGTTAAAAGAAGAAATTTTTGCAAAGGCCAAGGTCACCACAACACTCAAAGCCCTCCATCCACTTCATATTCACTATCTATTCATCATTCATCCATCCCATTTCATTCTTGAAAAAAACAAACAAGAGAATCCTCTCCATTTTCAAAAACCTACACTACTCCCTTTGAGCCCTAGCATCATCATCCAATCCCTCTTCATCATTTCTCATCACTCCCATACAGTTAGAAGACTCTGAAAGAAGAAGGAATGAC
Organism: Pinus taeda; assembly: GCA_000404065.3. Lineage (NCBI taxonomy): Eukaryota > Viridiplantae > Streptophyta > Pinopsida > Pinales > Pinaceae > Pinus > Pinus taeda. The sequence goes on from APFE031108959.1 coordinate 61,403, forward strand.
TACTACAGGAAGGCAGAATGCTGCTACAAGAAGGAAGAGAGGAAAAAAGTGTGCTAAAACCCAAAATGACAGTGCCTAAGAGAGACCTAACCAAGACGAAGAACTCCAAGGCAATTAGGCAGTCACCTAGGCCACAAAAGAGAAGAAGAATACAACGAAAAGAAATAAGGCATTCACCATAAAAATATAAATCAAACTACAGTGATGAAAATAAGTGTTCCAAGAGGTCTCCAATATCTTTCTAGATTTTGTCCAAGGCTTAAAAATGGGAGAAATGCATGGAAGTCAAGTGAGGGCCTGCCCTAACCCTATTTTATCATTTATGCTCAAAACTGGTTTCTTGTAGTTTTAACAGGGTTTCCTGTAGGTTTCATGTAGTTTTGATAGGAATGCCTACAGGATGTCCTAGTTCTCATCTAAATGCATTTTGAAGGTGTTAGAGGTGTTTAAATGGCGGAACAAGGTAGTAGAAAGTTGATAAGGGTGTGGAAGACCTTGCAAAATTGAAAAATATTCAAGAACCAATCTTGAATAAGAGGAAGAAGCCAAGCTAATGGTTTCAAGAAACAATGCTTTTTCTTTGCACAAATATGTTTTTGGGCTTGTCCTTGCAGAACTTGCAGCTAATATTCTTAATGCACAAGAGAGAGTCCACTAAGGCTATGTATGAGGCACAATGAGGACACTAAGTTACTCAGAGGGTGAGCAACACTTTCAATAGAGGGTATGATGGGCCTCTAAACTAGAACATAAATTAAGGCCCATGCCTCTAAATTAAACAATAACTTAAGGCCTATGACCATCCTTCAGCACATTAAACCTCTCTTTTTGCATTAGATAAGTTTTTTTTAACTTTAATATATTCATTAGGAAGGTTTATGAATAATTGAATATTTGTGCCTAATATTATTTATTTTTTGTGGAATATTATGAGAATATTGGGCAGATTATGAAGAGTTTGAGGAGGAGATAATTTAGGGACTTGTTCCCTACTACTGGAGGATCAATAATAAATAATAAGTCAACAAGATATTATGGAATTATGGCACAAATTGTGGAACTCCAATGATTGAGAAAATCTAGGAATGTGTTCCACTAAGCAAGGGAGAAGATCCACCAATCAAGGGAGCAGATCCACTAATCAAAGAATATCGGTGGGGAATGCTTCCTCCATCCATGGGGAATGATTCTTAATCATTTTGTATAAGTACCAAGTTGAATTTGCCTCTATAGAAGGATTGAGAAAATCTAGGAATGCGTTCCTTGCCATTTAATGCAAATTCCTAGTATTGGAGACTAGATCCACTAATGAAGGGATTTTGCTGGGGAAAGCTTCCTCCATTCATGGGGAATGATTCCTAATCATTTTTTATAAGTACCAAGTCAAAATTTTCTCTAGGGGGAGATTTTCATTAGTGTTATTGTGGAGAGAGCTTGTATTTTTGCAGCTCCATTGTATTTTTTTGCAAGGATGTAATTCTATTGATGAAAATAATGAAGATTGGTGTCATGTTTAGCTTCTAAATATTGTTCTCCTCCATAGGTCTCTCAGTTTCCTTGGGCTTGGCCATCCCAAGAACCTCAGAGCCCTTTTGGATCATTTTATTTCTTCTTTTCTTTGCTTATTCACATGCATTTTTAGTTTTTATTTCTTTCTATTTTTGCATTTAGAATTAACGATTTCTTGTTGTAGGATTGAGTTAAATGGTTGATGTAAGTTCTTTTGCAGGACCAAAAAAATTATTTCATCCGTGGAAAATCTTTAGAAGTTCATAATAATCATTGAGTTTCTTGGATTAGTCTTCTTATTCCCAAATCTAAATTGTTGGACCTCCCTTTTAGCAAAGAACAATAAATTTCTGCTATTTTTTATAGCATGCTAATGAGCTTCAATCGACTTGATTCCACTTGCATTAGACCACAAAAACATTCTAGTTCATAAAAAAAATTACCCCATTGCATTTGCACTTGATTTGGTTAGGTAGTTTTTAGATTTACTATCTCACTAGTTCTTGAATTTCTAGATTTTTTGACTAGTAATGTTTTTTTATTTTTTTTATAATGGGTTAACAGACGTATTTTTGAGTGATTCCACTTAGAATGGGGACCTAAGACATCCTAGTTAATACCAAATTTTGTCTCATCCAATTTGGATTTGGTTTTCTTGGTCATTTGATGAATTATAGTAAATTTGTACACCCTGTAGGAAATCAGGGGATCCTGTAGGAAATCGCTGTAGCATCCTGTAGGAAAGTCTGTTTTGAGGTCGAATTGAGGAAAAATCCTCTAGGAATCTAGAAAAGGGCCCCTACTTGTCTCCCAAGCCTTCTAACCATTCACCATCATCTCTAAGCCACCTGCCACATCACTAAAAGAGATTAGCTTTCACACTCTCACATGAAATAAAAACAAAAAGATAAACAAATTTATTTTATCGATTTACATGCACAACAATAGAAGGTTTGATGGTTTGAATCTGCATGCTTAGGATAGTAGGATTGCATACATGTTAACTTAGCATTCTTTTGAAGAAAATCCTCTTAGCAGTTAGTTAGAAAATAGTGTGTTTTAGCATTTGATTTCATTTTCTTTCTTTGTACTTTCTTTCTTGCAATAGGTCAAGGTTTCATTTCAAACATTTCATTTTCTGTAATTAGTTTAGGATTTGACTTCAGTACATGCACTCCATTACATCATGACAGTAAAGGAAGGACACATTGTATGTTTCACATATAGTGTCGACACCTCTTAAGCTTGTACGAACCTCGGGTTGATAATTAAAGTCGATAGCCTTGGGAGTTGCAACATTCTTGTTGCAATACCGAGGCTCATCAATATTATGCCCACAAAATAGAGAAACACGACCCTATAAGAATGGTAAACTCAGCCCCTTACCTTCTGCAAACTTGACCCTCCTTGAAAATATGAAACTCAAACACTATTTATAAAGTGACTCAATGAAGAATGCAACAAGAAACTCAACCTTCAGGCAGTTGTGAGTTTGTTCCCTCAAAAATCTCACATACACCCATAATCACTGCAAGCTCTGATACCACAATGAAGGATTTACAATACACATACATTAAAATATCAGAGACATAAAAATCAGAGATAGTGGAAAAGGCCTGAGAGACTTGATGTATTTCTCACATTCTCATTCTTAAAATAATGTTTATGATACATATAGATACATTTGGGAGATTTTGTCTCAAGATAGTGTCTAATGGTTGAGCAAATATCTCAACCAAACACTAATCTAGGAGCCTAACTAGTCAGAGAGAATATCTCAACCAACTAGGCCTAAACTGACTCTTAACTATAAGGAACAAACTCAATCTAGAAAAGTAAGATTAAATCCAACTTTCTTGATTTTAATTAATTTAATTGTTTTGGACTTATAATTATTTCCATCACATGAGAGTGAGGCTAAGAATGCCAACTGAATGTTATGTATCTCTGTAATATAAATGGACTCTAAATTCTCTAAAACATTATAAAATGTAAATTTAGGCTTATCTTATATATCTCTTGTAAATAAAAACATACCGATACTCTGAATTGTTTAAAAAATTGTTTCTTCTCTTAAAATTGATTCTAGAGAATTTTATGTATTAGTAAAACCATATAAGTTGGAATTATGGATAAACTTAAATATCTATCAAAACATGTATTATATAATTTATTAGTCTTTTAATTATGTAAAATTTAGAATTTGTAATGCACAATAAAAAGAATAGAAAATAAAAAACATAAACATAATTTTAAAATAAAAATAATCGAAATTTTAATTTTTATTAATCATTTAATGATATTTTCCTATTATTAAATCTAAACTATTTAATATTTTTTTTTTTTTTAAATAAAATGAAAATTCCAACTAAATAAACCATACACGCATTGGTGTCATCATTTTAAAAATATGTTCTTTTATAAACTTTTAAAATGGTCTATAACTTTGAAAAATCATAACAATTTAAAACAATGGAATTTTTTTGGTTTTACGATCCTAATTAAAATAAAATAATATTTTCCAAACCACCTGAATTTCCACCGAAATTTTGATTGAGAAGGAGAGCATACCTCTCGAGCCATCATCCGACCTACCTCTTTGCCACTGTAAAGGGTCGTCACCTGACGTAGCTCTTCTTCATTTATGTAAGGACACCACTGAAAATACCATTGTCGATTTATTTATTTTTTAACTGTATTGCATATTAATTTCGAAAATGTGATCGAATAGTTAAGTGAGGAGGTTCAGTCATCATATTAAATTTTTTATTATTTTTTAACAAAAAACAATCACCTTAATGTGTCCATGCCTATTTCATCTTAAGTTTATATTATTAGTGTCTAAGTCCAGCAATTAGAATGTAAGTGCAGTTTTTACCTACTAAATTCTTGCGTGTTTAGACTACATTTTACTTATATATT
>APFE031108959.1:73666-94033 GCA_000404065.3 Pinus taeda
ATGTTTTCAAGTGACTTTCTCTCTTTTTGAAGTTTTGACATGAAGAGCAGAGGTATGGGGCTTGAAAAAGAGGACAATATGGCTATTGATGGGGCCATATAAACTGCAGATAGTCAACGTGACAAAATTCAGTGTAACAGGTATTCCGGACAAACCTGATAAGGGGTGATCCAGGAGATGGTGGCCTGTTTGAATTCACCTCTTTATTCCTTCCAGTGGCCTACAAGATCTTGAATGGGACCATGCCCCCAAAATTTCTTTCCAAAGCTCAAGAATTCCTTCAATTGACCAAGGATGTAAGGTGTGGAGACTAGGTCGTATTTGAAGAACATACATAGATCAGGCTTTATGGAGCCTCAATCAAACCATATAGGTTACCAAAATTTGTGCCAATGAGGCTCTTTTCTCTTGAGTTTATAAGACAAAGCTTGAATGTGGATCAGGTTCATTTTGTTCCCATAAAGAAGGGTTATTTCTTTAAATTTCCTAGAGCAATAGGACCCTTTATTGTGAACACTAGATAGTCTGCTTAAGAGGTTGAGAAATTATTGGATGACATGTGTCTCTTACGGGAGGTTGAGTGGGCTTATGACCCTTATAATATTATTTCAAAAAGAAGGTTAGAGAATGGTTATTTAGCCTTTGTGCATGAAAGTAGACCAGATATGGAGAAAATTGAAAATGGGGGTATACAGAGCACCAAAGGGGCAAAGATTGAAACCCCTAGTATCTCAGAAAAAGGTGCCAAGGGGGCTAGAGAAGATGTTATTGATCTTGATGAAGAAGAATTAGAAGTAGCAAAAAGGACTAAACTTTGAGATTCAATGTCTTCAGCAAAACTGGTTTAGTAATCCAATTGGGAGAAGCAGAGGGTGCACCAACTTCTCCATCCTCCAAAGAACCTGTTCATGATCAAGTTCCTCTAATTCAAATCATGTTTGCCCAACTAGCTGAGAGAAATCAAAAATTAAAGTCAAATATGGAGGCTCAGGCTGAGTCTTAAGTTGTTCCTAAGCAAACCCGGTTATTGTTTGCTATGGACTTAGAGAAAAGTCAACTTACAATTGCATTCTCTCATCCTACTAAGATATCAGTTGGGTCCACCAGTAATTTCAAAACTGTTAATTTGACTATTGATACTCATAAGGTTCCTATGCTTGACAAGATCAATTTCCACATGCAGACTGGGCAATTGATTGCCAATAATTTACATACGACAAATGCACTGCTATTAAATCAGATAAAATGTTACATAAAGTAATTCAGTAATTAAAGTTGGAAAAAGCCAACTCCAGGGCTATGAATGCCCTGGTGGATGAATTAAAGAATATTATTATTAAAATAGGAGTCAACCCTGATGATCAACTTGCAATACAAAAATTGTTGCAACCTGCTAAGTTAGAGATTGGAATTTTAAAGAAGAATTTGAATCTGCCTACAGGTGAGCATCCTATGGTTGCAAGGATACCTAAAGTTGAGAATGAAAAGGAGAAGTTGTTACAAGATGTATTGCATAAAACTGAAGAAGTTTCTTTACTTAAAGAATCATTGGATAAGCTGAAAAAATAGGTGGATACTCATGTCTGCACAGTAGTGATGCCAACTAATACAGAGGATCCAGTAGCACATATATTACAGCTAGGGACTGAGTTAAAGATGGTCGAGCATGATGTGAAGTAAGCACAAAGGGACATGGAAACAACCTATAAACTCTTAAACCTAAGCGAAGAAGAAGCTAGAATGGAGAAGGAAAATGCAAAGAAATACAGAGAAGACCTTCTAAGGACTGAAGAGGAAATTAAAAAGCTAAAGGAGAATATGAAGGGCAATATGTCCTTAATTCAATCTAGGGAGATTCCATGGGATGAAATTATTGCAGTTATCAGGAGCATCTAGGAGTTCCTTGTTATTATGTCTAATGAAAAAGCAATTGTCAAAGATATGGAAAGTGTGGTTATGTAGGAAAAACAGAAAGTATTAGAAAGATCAAAGTTTGCAAAAAGAATGATAGATTTTATTAATTCTAAGTCCACTTCAGAGCTAGAGGAGCATGACATTATAGACATAACACTATGTGCAATAGATTTTAATAAGATGATTGTCAGAAACATTTTTAGAAATATTTCTTAGAAGAAGATAAATAGATAAAAGAAGTAGTTTCCAAGTTTAACATCGTGTTTGATAAAAGAGTTAGAGTTAGGCTTCCCTCTTGTTGGGATTTACAAGGAAACTTTCTGCCATGGAAAACATACGAAACCTTGCTAGTTGAGGGGAAAGGAAAAGTTGACAACACCCATGAGAAGACAACAGTACTGAAGGGAGAAACTATTGTGAATTATCTTAATAAATATTTCAAGCTTTTATGGATGGTGAAGACTTTGTTTACAGACAAGCCTACTTATAGTAGGATTACAGCATGCAAAATGGCACTCAAAAAATTGGAAGAAACACCAAAGTCAGATGTACTATTGTGGAGAAAATGCAAAAGTGGATGATAGAGCAGACAAAAATGCACCAGAAGGACCATATATTCAAGCCACTGATTCGAACAATGACCAGCAATCACCAATCATAGTTTAATTCCTTTCCATTTTATGTTATCTTATCTCCTGAGGAAAATGAGGTGTCTTTTACCCTCCAATGTAATGTTCTGAAATGACTTTTTACTTTAGGCAGTTAGAAAGTAGTTAAGTAATTTGACAGTTTTGGTAGTTACCAACTATGCTATGATGTATAAAAAAATGAAAAATCAAAGAGGAAAGGGCTGATTTTTGAAGAATCTGAAGACTACACATTTTGTACTTGATAAATTGATGATTAATGAAAGAATCATGAGTTTTCCATACAATGTTGGGTACGACTTGTAATCTCTATATTATGTGTCATTTTGTGTCTTCCTCTCTTTAAATATGGTAATGAAGCTATAGGTATTTGTTTGCTCATGTGAATAAAGTTAAATTTCCTTAAAATAGTGCTCCCATGTTTAAAACTTCTTTATCTCTATTTCTTCTAAGTTAAAGATAATAGTAGTTTCTGTTAAACACAACATATTACCTTTAACTTCTCAAAGAATTCTTCACACAATATTTATATCCAGCACCACATGGCATATTGAGGGTTTCACATCAACTATATATTAAGCGTTTAAGATCATGTTCTTCATACTCCTAAAAATGAAGACACATTATACAAATAAGTGCATGCATAATAAAATTTTAATGTCTTAAGCACAATTTCTCCATAGCCTAGAAATTGATTTCTTAAGGGACAACACATACAACAACTTATTTGTGTCCAGTCAACGTGGTGGTTGTTGACGTGCTACTATTTGATGATGAAAATTGTTGACGCACTCAGGGGTGCTTTATGGTCAAATAGGTGAAATATTGTTCTCTATGCATATCTTGGTGAATCACTTTGTTGATTGGTGATGTGGTATGTATAGGTATTTTGTGGAAGGTACCTCACTCATATCATAATATGAACATTGTTGAATGAGGTGCTTAGTGATGTGGGGGTCATTGATTAAGTGAATGAACTGTAATAGTAACTAAGTACGACACCACCTTAGCATGAATGATTGAGTTGATGTCGAATGTCAAGGGGACCAATGACATCATTGGGAAATAATGGTTCCCAATGTGCCACTTGAGGATATCCCTATTAAGGGAGGGACTCTCCAAGGTACTACCTCTCTCCTGGAATATATTTGTTGAAGTCAACGGGAAAGGGGTGTCATCCGCTTTACATGGTGAGTTGGAAAATCAATGTGAGATATGAATAAATTGTAATAAATTGGGTCAGATAGTCATGATAGCAATGGCTATTGATATATATGGATAGCTATACTAAGGTTAGAGCTTGATATGCAAACGAAAACAATCAAAAACATTCTTTTTAATGATCTTGGAGTCAGTAGGATTTCCAAGATGGGTGTAAGTGATTTTTGATGGACGTGAAAAATGGGGGTGATTTGTTGATGAATGACAAAAGGTGATTAGAGACTGCAGGCAGGAAAAGACCGTGAATTGTAAAAATAAAATGTGTATGGGAGATTTTTTTTTTTTTTTTTTTTTAAATACCTTTGTACACTTGCCAAAAGAATAGGGGTTGGTTTGGATGTACAACCATGGAGACGGGTGCCCCATGATGATAGTAACCTATGTGATGGTGTAATGTATCTAGTGAGGGTGGGGGACCCATTGGTTGGTCTTCATGTCAGGTGGAGTGGTACAAATGGGCTATGTGATGTGGATGAATGATAGGCCAAATATAGTACGCGGAGGTGCATCCTTTAGTACTATGAGCGGGCCCAAGAAACAAGGATAATTCATAATCAATGCAGCATAATGAGGCTAAGATTTCAGATATGCATGTGAGATGGTTTCTAGGTCGGAGTGAGTGGTCATGGATCCTTTGTGTGAAGAAGGATCTACAATAATGAAGGGAGCCATGGGGGGGTTCCTATCAATCGACATGAATTCTTATCATGTACAACTGTGATATGGTGATAAAAATGGTCGAGATGATGGACCTTATGGCACAATTCGGAGAAATGATATCATGATATGCAAAGCTATTTAGGGGAAGCCTATCATGCTGAGTGGAGAATGATACCTTCTCTCTTTTTTCTTGTCGAGTTGTTGGTTGAAGAAGACCATGTGCATTATGTGATGTTCCTGAAATGGATACAACCAAAAACAAAAGTGAAAGAATCATTCAAGACAATGAATGTTATCGACTTATAGAGTTGGATAAGTACCTGACATGTGCGATAGGCTGAAAAAATGTTTTTTTGTATTTACAAGAACAGGGGGTTCCATGATGAAGATGTCATGGGGCCGATATTTGTCTCTTTCGATTTTGTCAATGGAGATCCCAGGTTTTTTAATGTACCACAAGAGATGGTATAAATGGCGATAGATAGAGCCAAGGGGCCCAAATATAAATCATTTTCATTGCTGAGCTGTGGAGTTTAGAGAGATTTCCTAGAATTTTTCTTGTGGTTGCGGTCAACCTGTGCACTCAGGATTCATGCGGAGAGAGACAGCTAAGATATTGAGCCCTAGTCTTTGTGATTTTTAACCTTTTAGGTTAGGTAGGTCATATAGGGGTCCCCTATATGACCTCTTTAAGGTCAACCTAGTTGATTACATAGGCGACTCTTCTTGATTCGCACGGTCTTCATGCAAAACCAGAGTTTTGTGCGAAGACCACGCATGAAAGGAATACTCAGACACACGTTGCGCATATGATTTTTTGGTTTGTGTGACGAACCCTTCTTGGGCTCGTTGCACATTTCCAAAAAAATTGTGTGTCATGTGCATGCATGTATGAGATATAGACGCGTGCACTATGCATTGTTCTGAGGACAGACATGCACACCATGCCCCTGTTTGGGAGACAAGTGCACAGTGGGGGAAAAATTTATTTTTTGTCTCCATTTTGATTTTGTGAGGACCTAAGGGGCTCTCTTTTATGACCTGTGTCATTCTTGATGGTAGGATGATCTGTAGAGAGCGAGATTGGGTGCTTCTCCAGACTGTTTTGTTGGAGGATGCTGGAGCGAGGCATCAGCTAGTGCAGTGGAGGTTGCTGAAGTTTCTTCAAAACCCATTGATGAGTTCAAAGGACACGTTCTTGTGATATTTGGTTAGTTGCTAGGATGCGTATCATCAGGTGATGATTATCGGCCATACATACCTCCTAATATTGGTGAAGACCGATGTATATTTTGTGACTCGCTTGATGCCACAAGGGGAGGTGCTTCCTTATCCACTTCTAGGAGGGAATAATGGCATCAGGATTTGGTTTGATAGGCACTACAAACCTAACCCTATTTTAGATGCTTGCATGAGGATTGCAGCAGTGGAGGATCTAGCCGAGTGAGTAGTGTTGGCTATTATTGTCAGACTAGTGGGGTCGGCGTCCCCCAACCACTGCTCAGGGCTGCATATATCAGTTCTACAATGGCTACAAGCAAGGGAGTTCTTTGATTGGGCATGACTATTGCATTCGGGATGATATCTCAACTTAGCCAAGTTCATTGTTTGATGTTGAATGTTGAGAAATGGAAACAAGAAATTCTAGTTTAATTTCTCCTTGAATTAAACTGAGAATTAAAATAGAATTATATTCTCATAGCAACTTGTAAATAGTTATTAAGTTTAATTAACTTAATTATCTTAGCAATTTTGAGTTGGATGTATTTTTGTAGTAATGTATATGTTCTCCCTAAGTTTTAGGGGTCCAAGATGAGTTTAATTGTGAGTTGTAATTAAGTCACTCAATTTACTAAGTTAAGTTAAGTTAAATTAGTTCCAAGCTATTTGAGGAACTAATAGAGAGTTAACAGTCTAGTGTTGCATTAGTGCATCCACTAGTGCTACTCCACTGAACTAAAGATTCCCTCATGAGAAACCCATGCATGCTAGTTGAGAGAAATACCCAGTTGAGAATAGAGTGCAAGGACAATGTACTATTAGTGGTATTATTTACTGGAGTGTAAATATCATGCATGCTTCAGAGATTGATCCTATATTTGGACTGTGTAGTTTTGGAACCATGAATTCCCTTTAAATATGGGCTATTCATCCTAGGAATTATGCAAGAGATTAGAGGCTTGGAGAGCTTCTAAATAGGCTAAGGATTTGGCTTGAGCTAGCTTGTGGGAAAATAGAGTTGAGCATACTTGTGCGGAATTGTTCTAGTGAGAACAAGCTTTGTATCTTCACTCACATTTCTAAGATATGCAATACAAATAGCGGGGTTTTGAGCAATGGCTTTCCCTAGACACTTCTTATGCTATGTGCCATTGATTTATCTTATTCTTTTTCATATTGTTTTCATTGACCTCTTGGCTTCCGCTGGTTGAAAGTAGAAGTAGATTCTTGTCCTATGATTTAGCACATTGCATGAGCTTGTGAATCTACAAGATCTTCTACAACGTATTAGAGCTAAGAAAAATATAGTATAGGAGATTTTTAAGTTTTTAGTTTTGGGTTACACGTGAAATTTGAATTTGCAATATATACTTCGGGATCGGCAGATGACATTCTACAATTTGCGACTCGAGTATGCCTTGGAAGGTAGGTTCAATTTTATATCCTGGAGTGGAAAAATGAAGGCTGTGCTAGAGGATAATGTCTTGAAGGAATTCGTTGATCAATAAATTCCTAATCCAACAACATCGGATGCACATAATTTGGTGAAATGGAATACGTGTGTGGTGAAGGCGAGGTGGATAATCCTTGAGGAAGTTCGAGAACAGACTGTCTTGAGTCTCCATGGAAAGGAAACTCTGTATATTCTGTGGAAAGCATTGACAAACTTGTATCAAAACAACAATGACCAAAGGAAATTGGCATTGAAGGAAAACTTTCAAAAAATTAAAATGGAGAAATGCGAGACTATTCCAAAATACTTGACCAAGTTCACTGAATGTTGTGATGAACTTGGAAGTGTTGGAATCATGATTTCCAAGGATGATATGGTGAGTATTTCTCTTCTAGGAATCCCAAATATTTGGCATAGTTATTAGGACTTTGTCAATGGTTGGGAGAAGCTTCCGAATTGGGAACTAGTGTGGTTGGATTTGATGCAGGAGGGACACAAGGGATGGATTTTTATCAAAGACTAATGATGAAGAGAATTGTGCCCTAACAATTAAGGAAAATAAGGGGAAAGGGAAAGATTCCCATTCAAAATTGGATTCTTATCATGGAGGTAAGAAAAAATACATGACAAAAGTTAAGTGCTTTCATTGTCATGAGCTGGGCCATTTTGCTATAAATTTTCCACTCAAGAAGTCCAAGAAGAAGTCCTCAGGAGGAGTGACGGGTGAGGCTTTTGCGTCTCAATTCGAATTGGACTTCTACCTCATTACATGCATGGTGTCGCCAATGATGGGAAGTGTATGGTACTTAGACAGGGAAGCTTCATTCCACATGACTGGCAACAAAGAGTTATTTAGTGACCTAGAGGAGAAAGATCTCCATATGCATATTGAGATGGGTGACGGCGAGGAGTATGATATTATTGGATTGGGCACGATTAGTTTTTAGAGGGAGAATGGGGCTCCACCCACCTTGAAGAATTTTATGTATGTGCCCAAGTTGAAGAAGAACTTGGTATCCACTTCCATGTCTGAGGATAGAGGCTATGATGTGATCTTATCGAAAGGAAAGGAATTCCTTCAACACACAACCATGGGTTAAGAAAAGAAGATAGGGATTCTGGTGAAGAATCTATATAAGTTGGAGGTAGAGGAGTGTGCTACTTTGAGCATAAAAGTAGAAAGGGTGTAGAGCTAAGATGTTGGCGAGTTGTGGCACATGCGATTGGGTCACTTACATCATAGGGCTTTAAAGATATTGCAGCAGATCTCTACCGATCTTCCCAAAGGTACACTTGAGCAAGTTGATACATGCAAAGGGTGTACTTTGGGAAAATAACCAAGTATTCATTTCATGACAAAGACAATCAAGCGGAGGCTATTCTAAAGCGATTCCATTCATATGTGTGTCGACCATTTTTGACAGCATCCACGACCAAACACAGGTATTATGCTATATTTGTTGATGACTATTCTCATAAATGTTGGAAATTTTTCATGCAGAAAAATGATAAAACTTTCACAAAGTTTTATGAGTTTAAATCATTGGTGGAGAAAGATTTAGGAAAGAAGGTTAAATCTTTATAAAGTGATAACAGTGCTTAGTATGGCTCAAACAAGTTTAAGAACTTCTGTGCAGTAGGAGGAATTAAACAGGAGCTAACGACACCCCATAAACCTCAGAAAAATGGGGTGATTGAGAGGAAGAACAGAAACATAGTAGGGGTAGCGAGGGCGATGTTGCATGATCAAGCCCTACCACTACACTTGTGGGCTGAGGCATGCAACACATCGGTTTATGTTCAGAATCGTATCCCACATCGGATACTTGAGATGAAGACACTAGAGGAGGCTTATTCTGGTAAGAGGCCATATGTTGGCCACTTCATGATTTTTGGGTCATCGGTATATTTCCATGTGCCCAAAGATGCGTGGAAGAAGCTTAAGCTGACATCAAATTTGGGGATATTTGTGGGGTACACTGATACACCTCACAACTATTGGGTGTTCTTGCTGACCCACAGGATGACAATGGTTCGTAGGGATGTCAGATTCAATGAGGAGAAGGCCATATGTGTTTCCCTTGAGATGGAGCTTAAGCTACACACAGATGAGGAGATTTTAGCTCCTAAGGTTGAGGAGCCTCAAATTGATGTGGAACAGCCACATGTAGAGGATCCAAGAGTGGAGACATGCACTTAGGCAGAGTCTTCCAAAGAGGGAAGAAAGTGCACTGGATAGGTTGACAAATTGTTGGATGATGCATGGGAGAATGTGGGAGCACCCACTTCTCTTATGGGTGAATGTTTTGTGACAAAGCCATCTTCTTTTAAGGAAGTAGTGAAACACTCGGTTTGTGTTGATGCCATGGTGGAAGATTATGACTCCATACTTCGTAATAGTGTTTGGGATGTGGTCCTGAGACTGAAGGAAAAGTCAGTGGTGAGCTCCTGTTGGGTTTACAAGGTGAAGCAAGTTGTAGATGGTAGCATGGAGAAGCATAAGGATAGATTTGTGGCCTGTGGATTTTCACAAGTAGAGGGGATTGACTATGATGAAACCTTTGCTCGTATTGCAAGGTACTTGCCAATCAAATCTATATTGGCACTATTAGCACAGATGGGTTGGAAGATACGTTAGATGGATGTGAAGACAACCTCCCTTAATGGCATGATTGAGGAAGAGGTGTACATAGAGCAGCTTGAAGGTTTTGAAACCTTTTACCATGAGTCACATGTGTGCTGGCTCAAGAGATCATTGTATGGGCTGAAGCAAGTACCCTGTGCTTGGTACACCATGATAGATAGCTACTTCACCGGGTTGGGCTTCATGAAGAGTGAAGAAGATGTGAACGAAAGTACATTTTTGATTATCGTACTTTATGATGATGATCTCATACTAACAAGTGATGATCAACTGATCAAGTTTTGCGAGGACCTTGCAAGAGAGTTTGAGATGAAGGACATGGAGCTCATGCATTACTTTCTTGGCATGGAGGTATGGCAAGGAGATGGGGAGTTGTTTGTGTCTCATGGAAAGTATCCCAATGAGATACTCAAGAGATTCCACATGGAGAGTAGAAAACCCATGGAGACTCCTCTAATAGGTAACTAGAGGAAGGAGGATGCTACTTTAGGGGAAGTAGTGGATGCTACTATTATAGGAAGCTTGTGGGTTCACTCGTGTACTTGGTGAACACATGACCAGATATGTGCTTTGCAGTTAGTCAACTTTATCAAGTGATGGTTAGGACTACCAAATTATATTGGAAGGCAACAAAGCATGTGTTGAGATACCTTAGGGACACTTCTTAGTATGGATTGTGGTACAAATGGACAAAGGGAGTGAAGCTTCAAGGCTTCACCGATGCAGATTGGGAATGTAGTCCATTCGACTAGAAAAGCACATCAAGAGGGATTTTTAGTATTAGGTCAATGAAACTTTCTTGGTACAACAGGAAACAAATATTAGTTAAACTCAGTTTGGTAAAGGCAGAGTACATGGCTACGAGTCAAGAAGCATGTGAGGCCATGGATCCAACTATAATTTACTGTGATAATTAGATTTGTATCAAATTATCCAAAATTTAAGTTTTTCATGATCAGTCCAAGCATATCGATATATGATATCATCATCTCAGAGATTGTGTATTGAGGCGAATTGTGTTGTTAGAGTACATTCCCACAAAGGAGCAAGATGCTGAAATTTCGACAAAGGCATTGTCAAGTTGTAAATTTGAGTTTCACAGAGGCAGGATCAGGGTAGTTCATAATCCCTTTCTTGTTGAGAGGGAGTGTTGAGAAATGGCAACAAGAAATTCCAGTTTAGCTTGTCCTTGAATTAAATTGAGAATTAAAATATAGTTCTCTTCTCTTAGAAACTTTTAAATAGTTAATTAAGTTTAATTAACTTAATTAGCTTAGGAATCTTGAGTAGGAATTCTTTCTTTAGTCATGTATATGTTATCCTTATGTTTTAGGGGACCGGGATGAGTTTAATTGTGAGTTCTAATTAGATCACTTAGTTTATTGAGTTAAGTTCAGTTAAATTAGTTCCAAACTATTTGAGGAACTAATAGAGAGTTAATAGTCAGTTAGTGCACTAATGCACCCACTCGTGCTACTCTAATTAACTGAAGATTCCCTCATGAGAAAATCATGCATGTGAGTTCAAAGAAAGACCCAGTTGAGACTAGAGTGCATGGACAATGTATTATCAGTCTTATTATTTACTGGAGTGTAAATGTCATGTATGCATTAGATATTGATCCTATGTTTGGATTGCGCAGTTTTGGAAGCATGAATTCCCTTTAAATACAGGCTATTCATCCTAGTAATTACACAAGAGATTAGAGCCTTGGAGAGTTGCTGAATAGGCTAAGGATTTGGCTTGAGCTAGCTTGTGAGATAATAGAGTTGAGCATACTTGTGTGGAATTTTTCTAGTGTGAACAAGATTTGTACCTTCACTCATATTTCTAATATATGCAATAAAAATAATAGGGTTTTGAGCAATTGTTTTCCCTAGATACATCTTTTGTTATGTGCCATTGATTTATCTTCTTCTTGTTCATATTTTTGTCATCGATCTATTGGCTTCCATTGTTTGAAAGTAGAAGTAGATTCTTGTCCTGTGCTTTAGTACATTGCACGAGCTTGTGAATCTACATGGTTTTCTATAGACTTTTGCTATAGGAGTGTGCTTTGTAGCATACTCTATGAGCGGGTGGTTATACTCGACCCCATTCTTGCAATATTGGTGGGGCCTCCTAGGGAGCCTTGCACTTGCCGTTGGGGATGGGCGATGTCGTGAGAAGGTAGGGGAGAGATGGGTCGCTACTAGGATGACGTGTACAATGTTGGTTTGAGCCCAACCCCCACCTAATTTTGGACTACCTGTACCACAAAGTTGACTTCCGAGGAGATCTACAACTGGGGATTCCTCTAGGTGTTGCTTGAGGACTATCAGGTATATGCTTGTTATTTCTACATTGGTATACATATGTGTTTTTTCATGTATTTATGATTTACGATGATATTGACACTATGCTTTGTTTACTTGCATATGCGGTGTCATAGGGAGGTCCACTGACCTATCTAGTTGGCCATGATCTGGGACACATGGGCATTGTGGAAGATGTGCTTGTTACTCAGAGACCCCAGTTACCAAGGCCACAGCCTGCTCCTCGGGATGGCTTAGAGCGGGTAGTGCAGTGGCCTCGACTTGAGATTGGCAGGCCCTCCATAGAGGGGGATCTGGATATAGAGAGACTAGTCGCGTGAGCTTAGGAGGTTGAGGCGTGATATATGCTACTAAGGCAGAGTTATAGTAGTACCATGAATCCTAGAGATGAGTGGAGACCCTAATCAGAGGTGTTCCCTTTGAGGTATGGGCTCACCTTCAAGAGGTTATAGTTGAGACAACGATGTCCCAGGAGCAGGAGCATTGGCTGAATTTGCACTGTATTGCTATGGTGGTGGCTGCAGCGGAACCCATCATGGCTCCTGATGTGGCGATTGGGCCACGAAGGCCATAGAGAGGTTGGATAAGTATTTATTTTTTTTGGCCAAGATGATGTATGTACTAGGGAAAGCACCCATTTATGAGGATTCTCCCCTGTATTTTTGCTGACTTATTCTTCCTAGTCATGGGACAATGATTTTTTGTACTTATCTTTATTTTTTGATGTATATACGAGGTTATTTTTGGTAGCTCTCATGATGTGATACATGCATCCATACTTCTTAGTGAATTTTGAATTTATGTTTCCAGATGTATCTTGTGCTGATGTTTTTAGATATCTTGATGGTTATAAATATGCAATGCACGCCAATCTAGAATTTGATTAGCGATGCGATTGGTTATATGATTTTTATGTCTGGGTATATGTGTAAATGTGATTTGATCAAAATGTCTAGCTAACCTTTGTGCATACAAATACTTGCAAAAAAGACATGGATCATAGGCTTGGAATGTCCTATTTAACTAACACTACGAGCTAGGAATCAAGGAATACATGCAAGTGACATATGCCTAGGTGGTGGGAATTGACCAAGAGGCCTATGACAACATCATATTCTTCTTTTTTTTTGGTGGTTGATCCAATACAAAGTCCATTGAAGTGACGAGGTGTCTTCTTAGGGGATTATATGGCCCATGTTGCAGCAGTGAGATTCTTTAATCATCGAGATGTGCTGTCAATGAACCTGTGTTGATAAGATGGTGGAAGATCCATTTGTTGACATGAAATGAGAGAAATGTTTTTATAATACATCCATGATGAGGTGATCATCATAAACAGTAACTCATTGTACATACATCCTTACTCTATCATTTTATGGATGATTTTTTTTTAGACAGAGACCATTGACTTTTTTAGGAATAGTCCTATCGGGCTATGATAGTATGTGTGCACCCTTGGAGACGAAATGCCTGATGTTGTATGGGCCCTTCCAAAGGGTTTCAAACTTTCCATTTCCTATTTCTTCTTAGGCAACATCATAGCGGAGGACTAATTCTCCCTTGGTGAATGTCTAAGGGGTGATGTTACGTTCAAACAAGGTCTTGACCCTTTTCTTTTGGGCTTCGTTGTTCTGAAGGGATTCTTGCCGATGTTCATCGACAAGGTCTAGTTGGACTAATATTTGTTCCAAAGGTTTTGTGTCTTCTAGAAGCTCAATGACTAAGTGTAGTGTGGGGATCTCACACTCAATAGGAAGTATTGCTTCTATACCATATACGTTGTTGGCTTGTTGGGGCCTAACCCCAGTTCAGAGGTGATTTAACCAAACAAATCTCAGTACTACTGGCCCTTTTGGCAACATTCCGTGGAGTGCGGACTAAGGTCTCACCCGAAGTAGTATGGAGGGGTTGTTAGAACTAGGTTTCTGAACTGTGTAGATGTCTAATGAGTTCAAGTCGCCCGCGGTTCAACCTTGTGTGCACGTCGCTACATGCACTTTATCGTACCTCGCAACTTGATATGTTTCCTTCGCATAGCCCTACTTGGGGCCCAAATGCTATTATTACCCAATTCCTTATTAGTATTCCACTATTAGTTGATTAACTTAGCCTATTTGTATGCGTTAAGTTATACTTAGCAATATAAATCATCCATACAAGTGCATGTAGTCAATAAAGAGTACATTTGTAATTTATAACAAACATGCATTAACCCAGGAACATATGCATATAATTATGATAAAACTTCTCTTTATTATTTTCTTCCTCGGTTACAAACTCGACTCAACCCTACGCACTCAGTACAGACTACTAGGCCTCTGCGCACTCAGCTGCAGAGCCTTCTCCTACCCTACGACCCAAAGACACACTTAGTCACTTAGACTCTATATTCTCGCTTCCTTGCTACTTAGTTATCTTTTACACTTAGAGCCTCACTCTATTTGTAGGTCGACATTACATTACAAAACTAGGGCGGACAACCCTATGACTCTATCATACATTTCGCGCTCTGCGCCCGCAATTCACGGAGTCTTTACAATAATATTGGGTCAAAACTTGGGCTTTGAGCCCGAAAACATGCCTTGGGGGGGTTCCATGCCCAATAGGCCCCCAACACAAACATCATGACTCTCCCTTGAGCCACTCTGTCGGCACGAAGATCTTGGTGCGAAGTCCCACCAACTGTTCTTGAATCGTGCTGAGGTCAGCAGCACACTAAGCTGCTACTTGCTGAATCTGCTACATCCATTGCTCTAAGACATCTATGTTTGAATGGTTTCCATACATCTGTACCAGTATATGTTTATAGTCCCATGCCTCTATCCAGCTTCGTGGAGTGTGAAGGCTGTGCTTCTGCCAGAAAGTCAAATAGTCGTCCCACTTGTGTAAGGCTTCAAGCAACTGCCATTCACTTTTCCTGGGATGGGTTCTCCATTTAGTTTGACTAACTAGACCAGGCCTCAGTCTGTGACCTCCTTAACCACATATGGTCCCAACCAATGCATTCTGAATTTTCGCGGAAATTTTTCAAACTTACTATCATACATCAACACTAACTTTGTTATCTTGAATGTGCACAACTTAATATGGAAATCGTGTCAGGCCTTTTCACGCTGCTTTTGTACCTACTGATGAAAACCAGCCAAGAACAGTTCCTCCTCTAGTTCTTCCAATTGTACGAGCCTTTCCTCGAGAGCTTCGTGGTCCATCATTCCTGTGAGTGCTGCGATGCGCAGACTAGGTATGATATATTCCATCGGCATTATAGCTTCCACGCCATAAACTAGTCGAAAGGGTGTTTGTCCCATAAGTTTCTTGCACGTTGTCCTATAAGCCCATAGTACTATAGGTACGTATAGGTCCCAATCGTTTCGTTGCGCGTTGCACACTTTGGTTAGCGTAGTCTCTAGTATTTTGTTGAATTCTTCTACTGTCCCATTGGCTTGTGGGTGATACAGTGTGCTTTTCTGATTATACATCTGGAACTCTTATATGAGTGTACTGATGGTTTATTTCAAGAAATGTGTGCCGCGATCAATCATTAATATCTTTGGACATCCAAATTAGGTCAACACATGTTCAAACAAAAACTTTGCAGCCATAGTGGCCGTGCAATATTTGACCGGCTGTGCTTCCACCCATCATGTTAGGTACTCTGTTGCAGTAATGATGTAGTGCGTGCCCTTTTTTCCCTCAGGTTTGATAGGTACCACAAAGTTGATTTCCCATGTCTCGAATGGCTGCTCTATCATTTGTGGATTCAGTGGCATCTTGTCCCTCCAAGATGGTTTTCTGGTCCTTTGACATATATCGCAGGCCTTACTGTGTGCTTTTGAATCCTAGAGAAGGGTTGGCCACCACAACCCTGCGCGAAGAATCTTTTTTTGCGATCTCTCATCCTACATAGTGTCCTCCTGTGGTGCCCCCATGTGCTTCCACAAGGATCTGACTTTGTTCAAATTTAGGTACGTACCTTCACAATATCTCATCATTTCCCATTTTATATAGGTGCCCTGCGAAGAAAGAAAAGTCTGTCGCACGCACCTCCAATTCCTTCTTCTGTTGGACAGAGTATTCCTTTGGCGCAGTCCCTGTTGTTAGAAAGTGGATTATATCTTCGAAGTGCCCGCCCGCGACGCGTACAACAAATATTTATGCATAAGGTAATCCTTCCTCCAAACTAGTAGGTTCCTTGCCTGTCTCAATATGTGACAAGTGATCTGGTCCTACGTTCAGACATCCAGGTTTTATCACAACCTCAAAGACATATTCTTGGAACAATAAGAGCCACTTACATATGTGGCCCCCCAACGCAGGCTTATTGACCAAATACTTTAGTGTGGAATGGTCTGTATACATTTTGAAATGTCCTCCTAGCAAGTAGTGCTGGTATTTTTGGAGCGCGTACACCATTGCCAACCCCTCATGCTTGGTTGTGGAATAGTTCTTCTCAGATTTGGAAAATCTACAAATTGCAAACGTGATAGGGTGATCCAAGCCTTCTCCACCTTCTTGTGGGAGCATTGCTCCCAGTGCAATACACGATGCATCAACATGGACATGAAACTCCACATCCCATTTTGGGAAGACCAGGATTGGAGTGGAGGCCAATTTCCCCTTTAGGACATCTAGGCTCTTCATGCAATCATCATTCCAACAAAATGTGACATCCTTTTTCAATAATTTCTCCATCGGCGTGGTGATTTGGGCATAGCTTTTGATGAACTTCCTGTACCACCTTATGTGTCCCAAGGTGGTGCACAGTTGTTTAACACTCATGGTGCAATATTCGTAGGGTCCACCCTCAGTCCCTATTTGCAGACCACATGTCCCAACAGGTTCACAAAGGGAATGAGGAATGTGCACTTCTTAAGGTTCAGCACAATATGATGTCATTGGCAAGTATCGCGCATCAAGCGTAAGCTTGCTATATGGTGCTTAACCAATCCAAAGACAATCCAATCATCCAGATAGACCTCCAGGAACTTGTGGATGTATTCTTTGAATGCAGCAACAATGATTCCCAAAAATATGGCTCGTGCATTCTTCAAGCCAAATGGAATAATAGTGTATTGAAATCATCCCCATTCCATCGCAAAGGTCATCTTGCTCCTGTCTTTTAGTGCGATTTTGATCTGGTGGTCCCCTGAGAACCTGTCTATGAAAGAGTATGCTTCTTATCCACCAACATTTTCCAATACTAATTTGTGAACGGTGTTGGGAATGGGTCATGTACACAGGCATCATTAAACTTCCTGAGGTCCACGCATATTCTTATCCCTTTTGCTTTTTCTCCTGTACTACCATAGGGCTCACCCAGTCAAATTCTTCCACGGCTCAATAATTCTGGTTGCAAACATTTTGTCTAGTTCTATGCGGACCTTTTCCTTATACTTCGGATTCAAGTGGTAAGGCCTTTTCTTAACCGGCTTCGCGTCGGGTTTCAGGGTGATCTTCATCACCCCTAAGTCACCAATGATCACTTTTAAGTTTGTAATCTTGGTCACGAATAAGTCTTGGTACTTGTAGAGTAAATCAGCGACCTTATCCATTATGGCATTATCCCAATAATCACCGAGGCTTGCATATTTTGGTTTAGCCTCCGTCCCAATGTTTACCTATTTTGTTTTTAGAGGCACGGTGATGTCAGGATCTTCAATCAATGGTCCTCGAACTTCCTGACAACCTTCAGTTTTGGGAATGTTAATTTTCTGTGGATCCTCATCATCCTCCTCAATATTTACATTGTAACACTCCAGCACGCAGCTTAGATGGGTCGCCCATTCTGGCTGAAGCACTTCCATTGGCTCCAGGGGTACTTTAAAGATAGTTGCTTTTACTCCTTGTACCGCATCATCAACAATATCCCACCAATGATCCTCAAACGTCAAGGTTAACAAGAATCCTTCGCGCAAGATATCCCTTTCGCTCATGCCATGGCAGAGCTCCGTCTTAGTATACTAATTCATGGGTATGATATCCAGGGTATGATAGAGTAGATGCACCCACCCAGGTTGTGGCTCTTCCTTGTAGACCTTGGTCCATTTCGCGAGGTGTGTACATGGGTCATCCCATCCATCATACTTGTCTGTTATCTACATCTAAGGTTTCCCAAATCGTAGGCACATCATTCGCCTACATTCTCGCCAGTCCTCAAAATTCCATTGGTGTGTACCCCACCATCTTGTGATACGTAGTAATGAATGGAACACAGTAGCACTAAAAGCAGTAGTTTCAGAAGAAGCCAACCGTTGTTTCACCTTTATTTCCCTTGACTAAATACCGGAACTTTCTTGAAATAAAGAAATCAATACCTCCCACTGAAGTAAGGGGGGCCCCGTAAGTGGTGATTCTTCTCCATCTCCAAGGGGTAGGGTGTGGAGTTCACTGCACCGACCCATTCCCCATCCGGGTCTCCCGCACTGCTCAAGTGTGCGACTCCGTATAGCATGCAATGCCCATTTCAGAGCATCGAAACGCTATTGTTCCGGTACTTCTCTTTCGAATTTGTTTAGGAAATCATCTACCGTGGTCAATTCATCGTACATAGGCAAATCTATTGCCTATGTTGCTACACAACATAGTGACCTTATCATCATGTTGCAGTTGAGTATTCTTCCATATTTCTATCTCCTCATCTGAATCTGAGGTGTAGGATCTTTCGCACTCCTGTGAAATCCTGCCATTTGCAACTGGATTTACCCAATCCTACTCTCGTGCAGTTATATTGTAGATATAATATAGATTGTTGTTGCTATCGCAGTCATGCAACAACTCTATGTAGCGTGATCCTTCCACAGGGTCTAGAGGTACCACTACGTGCAGTGACTTTTTCGCAAAAATCATTTTGTGCTTCTTTAGATTTATCACTCCATTCATGTCAGTGGCCCAATCTATTCCCAGTAGCACAGGATAGGGATTTCTATCATGTACTATCTTTATCACTTTGAAATCTACAAGTGTGCCTGAACCTTCAATATCTACCATTATTCCCTACAATATTCATGTTGGTAGGATCTTTTGCTGGTTCGCCATTCTCAATTGAATAGGAGACCATTGCAATGCGGGCTTTCCCATGCGCTCCCACGTCTGCTTTGGCAGAACGTTCGCGTCTAATCTTAGATCCAAAATCACTTGATCCATTTCATATTCCTCGATTTGCGTAGTCAATCTCATCTCCCTTCCTATTCGTCTTGTGTGATTTTTGAGCTTCCAAACTACACGCGGTTCTCCGAGTCCCATATATCTAGTGATGAGTTCTTGCAGCCCTTTCACCGCTTTGTTATTGCGCAACAGCTTCATGCATGTCTCCAGAAAGGTAGTGAGCATTGATGGGTCCATCTCTGGTGCTAGTTGGACTTTACTACTTGAAGTGGAGGCCTCTGTGAAGCTCTTCTTAGCTTCCATGAATGTCTCCTTTGCGTGCTCCAAATCAAACTCTGGTTCCTTTGTTGGAGCCTTGTCAACCCATGCACTCTCTTTGGGCTGCTTGCCCTTGTCATCTCCTATCGCGATACCTTTTCGAAGCACAATGTTTACATTTGGGTCCTCCTCATGCAGCTCAGACCTCATCATTTGCAGGTTTTGAGTTGGGGGAGGTTGGAGTGTTCCTTTATCGCGCAACCTTGCTATCAATGTGGTGTAGTCCTTTGTCTCATGATAAAACTGGGTACAATATAAACATGATTCCCTTGTCGAATTTGTACAATCGTGAGCATAATGCCTTGGCCCTCCACAATTGTAACAAATCATTTGTCTACGACCCCTTCCTAGTCCCATTCCACCTCAACCTCGTTCGCACCCCTGAAACCCAGTGCGCACCATCCCTGCATTTTGATCGAGGGCTTGCATTTCAGTCTAAACTCTGTAGGTAGGACTCTGATCCATCATCAGTTCATAACTTCTACAAGTACGCTCATCATGGCCTACTGACCTACAAAAATTATAGAACAATTATTGAGACATCTGTGTATAAAGGAATTTAGACTTCTGTGATCCATAACATTGTTTAGAGAATCTTCGGCGAAATCGCATAAATAATCATTTGTCGACGGGTTTCGAACCAACCAGTGTGGTTCATCGTCAGGACAAGTTGAAGAACCGATCCAGTTTAGCATGTTAAATAGTTAGGGCAGAGACTCCAACAGCTAGATTGATAACGACTAAATCTGACCTTATGACCCCAGTCAAATGATTTAATATTCTGGTTCTATATTTAATTCATTATTATTCCCAGAACTTAGATAAATTAGGTAAAATTTTAGGTAAAAATATATAAATAAAGTACCCTTC
>APFE031108959.1:94981-110778 GCA_000404065.3 Pinus taeda
AAAATAATTTAATAAATTATTATAATATTTAAGTTTGAATGTACCCAAATAATAACCGTTAAAAATTAATTGTAAATAGGTAAATAAATTATTACATTTAATGGTTCGAAATTGATTAAATATCTTATTAATAGCTACTAATCTAACACATAACATTAGGTAATTAAGATAATAAAAATTAAACTACTTCACCTACCATTAGGATGATAAGATTAAAATCTAAATATATATTAAAATTATAATACACCAAGGGAACCTAGCAACTGCTAATCTTCCAGCCATCATCCCTATTTAGATTTATCGGCCCTTTCTCAATCTCGAGGGCCTCTCTAAATTTGCGATGGTGAAATTGCGCAACTATAGCAATGACTTGAGCCTCTTCAATACAAACATGATGCTTGGTCTTCTTGGCATGTTCAGCCAGGGCTGAGGACTTGGCCCTTCCATGCCTTAAGTCAGCCAAATGCTCGCTAATCCTTTGATTGATAGAGCGACCCGTTTCACCGATATATGGGGTCCCATAGGAACAAGGAATGACATAGACGCCCTTCATGTCTTTAGGGTCAATAGGATCTTTTACAGACCCGAGGGAGCCACGGATAGTATTGAGAGGCCTAAAAGTTGCAAGCACATCGTACTTCCTCAGAATCCTCGCAATCCTGTCAGTGGTCCCTTGGATGTAAGGAAGGTTAACCCCTATGACCCGATCTTTAGGATCTCTTCGGATTGAAGGCTCCTTCTTGGCCTTGAGGAAGGATTTTTGACCCAGGTGTCTATTGTAACCATTCTTTAGAAAGACATCTAGGAGATGAGCCTTCTCCGATTCCAAGCTCTCTTCATCAGAAATTATAACAACACGGGTGGCAAGTGTGTTTAGAACCCCTAACTTCTGAGAGGGGAAATGATGGGAAGAAGCATGCAAGTATTACTCTGTATGCGTCTTCTTTCTAACACTTTATGAGAAAATGAACCATCCATATTCTTAGAGATGAGAACATCCAAGAATGGAAGACAGCCATTGTCTTCTTTTTCCATCGTGAATTTGATGGTGTCGGACTGGTTATTGAGATGACTGAAGAAACGATTGAGCTCATGAAGACCATGAGACCAGACAACACTAGTGTCATCAACGAATATTTTCCAAAGCTTTGGTAAGAGACGAGAAGAGGCCAAAGCCTTAGACTCAAAATCCTCCATAAAGAGATTAGCGACGACAGGGGACAAGGGGGAGCCCATGGCAACTCCGCAAGTCTACTCATAGAATTCTCCCTCGAAACTAAAAAAAGTGGAAGTAAGGCAAAGCTCAAACAACTTAGCCGTATCCGGATTGGTGAGCTTATTAATTACCTTCATGGCCTCGTTGATGGGAATACAAGTGTAAAGAGAGACCACGTCGAAACTTACCAGAATGTCCTCGGGCTCAAGCTTAATTCTCTTAAGATCACCAATAAAAGAAGCCGATTCTTTGATGAAGGACTCAGTATGACCAACCAAGGGCCTCAGCTTTCCTGCGAGGAACTTGGCCAGGAGGTAAGTCAGACCACCTATGGTGTTGACAATGGGTCTCAGGGGGACCCCTTCCTTATGGATCTTTGGAAGGCCATAAATCCAAGGAGTGATGGGGTTTCCCTCAATAAGCTTCTGGGATAGAAGATTAGTGGAATTGCACGACTTGATCGCAAGAGCGACCGCTCTGGAAACCTTTTTAAGGGGATTTTTCCAAAGTTTCTTATAACTCCCACTATTACACAGATGATCGAGCATCTTATTCCTGTAATCACTTCTATCCAGGAGGACGACAACCCCACCTTTATCTACTTTTAATACCACGACGTCACGATTTTCGTTCAAGGTCTTTAGAGCCTCAAACTCAGCCTTGCTGATATTGCTACAGGGAGGCTTAGCCCTCCTCAGGGCCACAACACAATCTTGCCTAATCATATCTTTAACCTTATCAGGAAGGTTCTTAATGCCACATTCTACATCGCAAATGATGTCTTCAACTGGAATTTTCCTAGGGGTTAAGGAAAAATTAAGACCTTTCCCTAAGAGACTAAACACCGCAGGCGGAAAGGAAAAACTGGATAGATTTAACACGTTATTGCCCTGAGGGTGAGGACTTGAAACACTCACACAACTACCCTTATTTTCAACCCTACTATTAAAGTTATTATCCTCAATTAAAATTCTATTGCCAAGACCCCTTTTATTAATACCAAATTTACTACAATTACAACCATTATTATTATTAACCTTATTATCTTCTTTATTTATATTATTACCCTTATAATTTAATGCCTTACCATAATAATTTCTAAAGCTATTAATATAACCCTTGCTTATATTATAATTATGCCTATTTTCCTCCTTATTAATATTATTACCCTTACCATTAATAATATTCTCGAATTTAAGATCCACATTCCTCCTAATATTCAACTTATCCCCGCTCTCGGCCTCGTTACTGTAAGGCTCCAAAAAACCATTCCTCAAGCTGCTCCTACTACTACGACACTCCTCATCAGGCTCATGGACATTCAAGACCGGATTAAACCGCAGTCTCTGCTCACCGGATACGCCCAAATCCGAACACGCGCGGTCAGAAACCCCCAGGGCTTTCTCACTAGCATGCTTCCCTCCTATCTGACAAATCGTGCACCATAATGTAGGTGCCACACTCGGCCCTAATTGTGCCTCTAGTCTCAGTGGCAATGGCCCTCCTCCCTCCAGGTAGTTCGCAAAGACTATATAATGGTCCTCGTCATGTCCTTGGCCTTTGCACTTTATGCACCATACCTCCTTGCGCGCTTCTAGGCGAGCTGTCATGTCTTGTTTCAAGCTCCGCATCTCAATACAGAAGTTTTTCAACTACGAGTGGATCTGTTGGATTCCTAAATTAGGATATTGTATAGGGTCTCGTGCAATCACATAGTAATCTCCAAAGCCTCGGCCTAAGTTGACAGCTTTTGTTGTGACAGCACGTTCCTTAGATGCGGTATTAGCGATGCTACAAACCATGCGAGGTGTTTCTCATTCGTCAAGGTCATGTTGGATTCATGAATCATACACTTCAGTCTCTGATCCAGCTCCCAGGGGGTCTCACCTAGAAGTATCGTGATTTCCTTAAATCCAATAATCGACTGGGTCTCTGATTTTGGCCTGCTAAATCCCCTATTTACTATGACTTGGATATCTGTGATCCCTGCATTTGGATTTTCATTGGAATGCTTAATGTAGCATGTTAGTGTGCGATCCTACAAGGCGCTAATTAGTGTTTCCTTCTTTATATTATCTCTGTGACTCCTTGCACTTCCCATACAACCTTTACTATGAACCAAAATTGGTCTGGATCTTCATTCCCTACTCCTTTGAATACCGACAACTTTATTGCGCTCACCATATTAAACTGTGGTAGTAGCGAAGGTGGTGTGGGAAACGATGGGGGTGAAGATGGAGAAACTAGTGGCGGTGTAGGTGGGGGTGGTATGCGTGGAATTCGTTTCCTTATCAGACTGATTGCACTTCTTGGTGAACTTTCACGAGCTCTTCCTCGCTTTCTCGTGTAGGTGAAATCAAGGGACTAGTCTCTAATTATTCGCTACTTTCGTTTCGGTAGATCCTCCCACTTTGTGTAGCCCCAAATATCAATTTATTCGCATAAACCGCTTTTCACACAATAGAATTTTAATCCAAGTGTTCAAATATTTAATGTACTTACCTCGTGGTCCTTTGAGGAAGCGTCATTCTGCCTCGCTGTAGCTGACTGATGTATCTATTGCGAACTCGGTGATAAACCCTCCTATAATTTGGTCGAACCAATGGTCCATAACACTTGCGATCTTATCTCCTGATGCTTCTAGTCTGCACACCAACTCTGGAGTCCACACAATAGGTTTGTTGAGCCTACACCTTCCTTGACTGTCTGCTAGCTTCGTGATCCACTCGTATAGCTCAGAGGGGAAGGATGTAAAGAAAACTTTTGTGGATTTCCATATATAAGTATCGCTCTAACCATTATTCCTTCGATATTCGTGGATTCCTATTTTTTTGTGCCGCAAACTCATGAATATTTCTGTCCAAACACCCTTCAATTCCTTTCTTTGTCAGATTCCAATGATACAAAATCAGACATCTCTTATGCAGATCCCAGTCTCGGCAACATAACCATTTGTTGGCTTGTTGGGGCCTGACCCAAGTTAGGAGGTGATTTAACCAAACAAATCTTGATATTACTAGCCCTTTCGGCAATAGTCTGCAAAGCGTGGACTAAGGTCTCACCCGAAGTAGTATGGGAGGGTGCTAGAACTAGGTTTTCACACCCTGGAGATGTTTGCCCGCAATTTGACCCTACGCGCACATCACTACATGCACTTTCCCGTACCTCGTAGCCTGAGATGCTGCCTTTGCGCAGCCCTACTCAGGGCCTAAAAACTATTATTACCAAAGTCCTTACTAGTATTCCACTGCTAGTTGATTAACTTAGCCTATTTGTATGCGTTAAGTTATACTTAGCAATATAAATCATTCATATAGGTGTGCGCAGTTTTTAAATAGTACATTTGTAATTTATAACAAACATGCATTAACCCAAGAATAGATGCATAGAATTATGATAAAACTTCTCTTTATTATTTCCTTCCTCAGTTACAAACTCGACTCCGCCCTATGCACTCAGCTGCAGGGGTCCACGCACTTAGCTGCGGACTACTAGGCCTCTGTGCACTTGCTTGTTGAGCCTTCTCCTACCTTACGACCCAAAGACACACTTAGTCACTTAGACTGTATCTTCTTGCTTCCTTGATGCTTATTTATCTTTTACACTTAGAGCCTCGCTCTATTTATACAATCCCATGGTCCGCGGACCATGGGTAGGCCAACATTACATTACAAAACTAGGGCGGACAACCCTGTGACTCTATCATACATTTCGCGCTCTGCACCCACAAGTCGCAGAGTCTTTACAACAATATTGGGTCAAAACTTGGGCTTTGAGCCCCAAAACATGCCTTGGGGGGATTCCATTCCCAACATATGTGTTGGAAGGGTGTGAATCTTATGGATTATTTTATGATGGTGCGGTATACCCATAGGGCTGAGAACACCATATGGTGCTAGTTAGTTTTATGGGTGTTCACAATACACTATAACATGGTTTTGAGGACCTTGTTGATGACTTATAATTTCCCGTTGGATTGGGCGTAGTATGGAGATGAAAACTCGTGAGAGAAACCAAGGTGTTGGGACAGTTCTTGAAAGATTTCGGTTTCAAAATGTTTACCATGGTATCACACCAGTTCTTTGAGAACACTAAAACACGTTATGACTTGGTTAAATAAAAACTGTGAAGCTATTTTAGTGGTGTTATTATATGTGGGAATTTCTTCTGCCCATTTGGTAAAATAATCCACGACTACTACAATATATTTGTGGTTTCTAGACGATTGGGGGGTTACAAGTCATAAATTCAATACAACGTTTGCAAAAGGGGTTGGGCTCTATAACTGGATGTAAGGGGCAACTGGCACATGTGCCTTATGAGCATATTTTTGGTATCGATCACATCTTTTGACTTCTTATATACAATCGTGGAAGAGGGTGGGCCAAAAATAACCAGCACATAGGATATTTTGGGCGGTGGCCATCCCTGATAGATGGCCACCACATGCCATGGTTTGAAAGTCATTTAAGGTTTTCTCAACTTGTTGATGATCAAGACATCAACATAGGATGGTGTCAATGCCTCGCCGATAGAGGAAATTTCCTAATAGGAGGTAATGGGGAGCTTGTTGGTGTATGCGTCTCCGATTGTCATGTGTAAGTTGAGGTTTGAAATTTCAACTTCATAGAAAGAGAAGGATATCGTCATACTAGGGGTGATCCGTGGACACCAAAAATAGATGTTCGTTGGGAAGGGCGTCATTAACCAAAGATCCTTGATTATCTATTGGTAGATATGTGATGAATTGAACCAATATGAGTTCTTTTTTTCTCTTGAGGGTGGTAAACTGAAGATCAAACTGTTGTAGAATAACGACCCATCAGGCATATTTGTGGTTAATCATACGACGAGTGAGAAGGTACTGTATGGGATTGATGACTACTACCACTGTAGTGGTTCTAAGGATGATGTAATGTCAAATATTTTGTATAGTATGTATGAGGGCTAGGTTTGTTTTTTCTTCAGACTCATACTTTAATGTAGGTCCGGATAGATTCTTTCTTACGTAATAAATTACGTGCTCCTTTTTTTTTGTCCATCTTCGACTAATACCCTAGATATGGCTATTTCTAAGGCTGAAAAGTATAGGGTATAATGTTTGACGTGGTCAGGGGGGCTAATCAAAGGTTCTTGTGATAAGGTATATTTCAAACCGTAGAATGACTTTTGAGCTTGATCATCCCATTGGAAAGGGATGTCTTGATGAAGGAGGCACAGGAAACCTTGTGCACAAGTGGCGTAATCTAGTACAAAGCGGCGTAAGAAGTTGGCCTTTCCTTGTAAGATTTTTAACTCTTTTAAATTTTTCGATGGAGGTACCTATTTGATGGCCTAAACTTTTAGGGGGTATACTCTAATCCCTTGCTAGGAAACAATGAATCAAAGAAGTTTAACATTTTTGACACAAAATACACACTTGAGAGGGTTCAAGTGTAGGTTATATTGGTGACATTTTTGGAGCACCAGGTAGAGGTATTATAAATTGTTGGCATGGTTCTTGGACCATACCATGAGATCATCCATATATGTGAGGATGAGGTGAGATGGACCGTGGAAGATGTAGTTCATGGTCCACTGGAAAGTGGTGCTGGCATTTTTAAGACCAAAGGACATGACTTGGTATGCAAATTTCCCCCAAGGGGTAGTGAATGTTGTTTTGTATTGATCTGTATGACGGATCTGAATTTGGTTGTACCCGAAGAACCCATATATAAATGATAAGGCCTCATGATTGGTGTAAGAATTAATGAATTGATCGATGAATGGTGTTGAGTAATTATATTTAGGGAATTCTTTATTTAGATCTCTAAAATAAATACAAATTTGAATGGTGCCATGTTGTTTCATGATGGGTATAGGGTTGGAAACCTAGGATGTGTAAGCAATTGGGTAGATAAATCAAACTTTGTGAAGTTTATCAATTTTTTTCTTAATTATTGTTTCCTTAAAGGGATGCAATTAACATTGTTTTTAGTGGATAGGATAGGCATCCATCCATGTGTCAATATGATGTTCCACTATGGTGGACCTAAGGCTTGGCATCTCTAAGTAGTCGCATGCAAAAATATCTCTATATTCTTGGAATAGGGATCTGTATGAAACTATTTCTTCAGGGGAGCATGCTACCCCTAGCGAAATTTTCTCAGCTTTGCCAAGATTTTTTGAAATATTTACCTTAATGGTAGGTGAAATATTGGACATGTTCCCTTCCTCAAATGCATCCAGTGCTGGGATGGGGTTTTTGAACCAATCTACTTTTCCTGGGGGGAGAAAGTCTTTTGTTTCAATCACACAAATGTCATGGGTTTTCTTGCTGCTAGGGGAAAATGTTTTTTCTAGGTAGAAAAATGAACGATGGTGCATGGCATCCCAAGAAAATTTGGGTTTCGTCATGGGCTCAATAATATCTTCATCTGAGGGGAAAAGATTATCCAAGGTTAACTAAGAGTTGACCAAGTCTTAAGATGTAGACATGGTTTTGCTAGTGGAAAAGCACGAATATGACTCGTCAGCCGAAGCTATAGAA
This sequence comes from Pinus taeda, assembly GCA_000404065.3. Classification (NCBI taxonomy): domain Eukaryota; kingdom Viridiplantae; phylum Streptophyta; class Pinopsida; order Pinales; family Pinaceae; genus Pinus; species Pinus taeda. Next base: position 102,727 of record APFE031108959.1, read on the forward strand.
CCTTGATAGGTTAACAAGGTGCATATTGGATGGTTTTACATCATCAGAGTCGATACCACTATTGAGGTAGATTTTGCGGTGTCAACACCAAAAAATGATGAGCAGACTGCAATGGACCATGGTTCCTATGGATAAGGAAATAAATTGTATATGATGTTGCATGTCGTTAGCATTGGGTGGTGGTAGAATATTAGCTATAGGTGGTTGTGAATTTTTTGGAGGAAGATCTTTCTCTCTTGTTGGTGTACGAGGGGCAAGAGAGGCTTCTTCCATGGGATGATAGTGTTGAACCCTAAGCTGTTGAAATGTGTGTAACATAGGGCAGGCTTCATTGGTATGAGTAGTATCAGTACAGGTTCAACATACTAGTCTCATGGTACTGGGTGTTGATGCTTGGTCACCACATGGAAGGTCTGATCTGTTTTGGTGGTGTTGAAGGGGGCTAATATAATAAGGGTTTTTCCCTATTGTTGGGGCTCACTGTTATTCAAACACGCATATAATGGACCTTGATGCTTCATTCTTGGGGGTTGGTGAATGACTTGATGGTTCGATCTCTACTTTAGGTAAATCTGAATTCTCTGCAATAAATCACCACATGAATCCTAACATTAGACGAAAAAAAGAAAAATGGTGACAATGTCAAACATGATGGTTCCTGGCACAAATTTGGCAAGTGTGACGCTTGTACCTTGATCTCGTTGGTTGGGTGATGTGGGGAAGTGGATAATATTGGTTAAATGCCCATAACTTAGGGCATTGGTTGATTAAATGTTTTGATGCATCATAAAAAGCACAAGTAGGTGATGGTGAGGTATGTGTCTGCTCAAATCGCCTCTGACCATGGGTGGAGGTTGATGGACCTATTGAAGGAAAGGAGCAAGAATCTTCTTCTCTTACGACATAAGAAATATTTTTGGAACCATCCTCTGTGGAGAGTATTAGGGAATCGGGTTGGGTGAGCACTACTAATGTATATTTGTATCGAGGAACTTCAGGAAATCATGGGTATAATGCCCATACTTTGCACAGATGGCTCATGTGTGATTAGTGCATAATGATCTGATATATGTGGGTGTGTTTTTCTTTTGGGCCATGTAGTAGAGCTTTGAGCCCTTTTAATTCAGGGCACTTATTAGTGAGGTGTCCTATCATTTCACACATAGTGCAGGGTTGAGGGATCCCAGAGGAGGGAGCATTTGGGGCTTCTACCTTTTTACCTTTTTTATTATCTATTTGTTTTGGTTTAGCTGGTGTTGGTATGACATTGCTTGTGGTGTAGGTGGTACTTGGGTATGCGATGTATGGGGTGTCTTATTGTCCTCGGGAGGAATAGGGACTACAACTATTGTGTTGTAACCTGTGCTAGTTGGGATGGGCTTGGGGGACAAATACCAGACTGGTATTGCGAGGGCTATGTCAGGAAATGTGAGTTTTATGATAATTTGGTCTGAGAGAAAATCTGGTGGTGGATATAAGAAGGGCATATTCGTGATAGAGTTAGGCAAATAATTTGGGTTAGTAATAATGTGGTTATCCAAAAACTGGTTCTTACTTCTGGGTGGTTGCTTGAGATAAGGTCTCGAATTCTTCAGTTGCAGGGGGTGGGGTGTCTAGAACTAGTTTTGGGGTTTGAGCAGTGTTTTATGAAGTCATCATGCACACCAGTGCTCTGGTATTTGGGACAAGATCTTGTCTTACCGGAGGGTCTCCTAGGAATGTTCCTAGGAGGGTTGATGGCTTAAACTAGCTTGGGCTAATCTCAGTGTAAGTAGTGACCACCTCTTGGCAGGACGATACTAAGGGAAACATGCCATCTGGTGTGGGTGAAGTTTCTTTCTCATAGTATGTGAGTTAATTAATGGTAATGGCCTTCCCATCGCGGGGGGACATCATTGTTCTAAACACTGGTGTGACAACTATGATCATTTCGTAATCCAACTAGGCATTTAGTACTTCAATGTCTATTAACACAGTTTTTATAGCCAACTTAACTTACACGCTAAGGTATAAGCTGACAGGGACTAAAGGGTGTCCATCGTATTCTCTGAGCATTATGTCAGAAGGCTTACGTTCAGGGGATCCTAATTTTTTCCAAATGGATTTGGACATGATGCATGTGGAAGCCCCTTCATCGACGATTCAATGATGGATGTCGATATTCTAGACTGAGACAGGGATTTGGAAAGTGACGACTGAGGGCAGCCGTGGAGTAGCTTTGTCTAAGTCAAAGACCATGATGTGGGAATCAAATAGCTTGATGGCACCTAAAGCGTAAAGTAGGGATTTCCGTTGGGTTGGGCACATCTACAGGACTTGAAGCACTAACATAGATGATGTTGATTGAGCTAAGTCATCGACTATGCTGTAACTATGGGAAACTTTTGAATTGGGCCCTACGTGCTATAAGGGTCCTTTGACCATTTTAGGCATGGCATCTATAGATGGTCGCGTGATGGTCAATACTCCAGCAGGTATGTCCATAGGCATGGTGGATGGATTGGGCTCTAGGGGAGTCTCATAAGTCTGATTCCTCATTTGTAATTGGATGTCCTCTCCTGACATGAAGATATCATGGTTCAGAGTATTGTTGAGGTTCCCTCTAGATGGGTGAGTTTGGGAATTTTGTTGTTGTGTGTTAACAATTCCTTGGTGGGGGGAGGGTTCCGACATGACTGCAATTTGTTGGTCGCCTTGCCCCATATTGTCTTGTATCCTTTTCAAATTAGGAAGTAGAGGATAGTGATGGGTATAATGGTGGTGCTCCCCACAGATAGCGCATGCATGATTAGTCTGGAGACTAGTGTTCTTACCCTATTTCTGCAATTTATTTTTATTCGTACCCTGGTTTTGGTTCCGGTTGGGTTTATCCCTTCTCGGTGCCCTTGGGGGTTGCTACTGATTGCTGCCTCCTCAATCGAGTTCTCCCTTTGGCTTATTTTCAGGTTTTTTCCTAGCACCATTAGGATGATTAACCAAATTCGGTTTGTTCTTCTTATTGTTGCAGTGAAGCGAGAGATGGCTGCACTATATTCACCCATGCATTATTTTTCTTTGGCGAGATATTCTATTGCAGTGTTGGGAAAGGAGAATATTGGTTCTCTTGTCCCTGGTTAACGTATTGCTTTAGGGGAGAAAATGCCTTATTTGTACTCAAGGAGGAGTATTGGTTTCCCTGAGGGGGATGATACAAGCCTCCTTGCAGGGGTTGGTGTTAGTTAACCCTATTGACTATATTATGCATATGTGCAGGTTGACCATTATAATACCTTGTATTTTGAAATAGTGGTGTAGCATCATATGATGGGCCATTAACTAGATACGTAGGGTATTGACAATTATTGGTGTGATGTCTTTGGGATAGGGCCCCAATTATTCCATTAGCAGTATTGGATGTGCCTTTGATTTCTCGATAAGAATGCAGGTGTAGGGCATCTAGGAGCATGTGATAAATGTACCCAGACTGGTTATAGATAAGCTCTAGTTGTTGGGATTTACTAATGGCTTCCTCCTCGGTTTGTGGGAATGTTTTAGACATGTCTTTAGATATTTTGGAGGTAAGGGATCTCAAGAAAATGTCCAGGAGGAATTTATCTTCAAAGTCATTTTGTTACATGCTACGACGTTTCTGCCATTCATGGATATGATCTAAGATGTGTGTAGATTGTGCTTGTTTGAAGTTGGTTAGGAGTTCCAAACCTGAATCATGGTGGACCAGGAGTTAGAATAAAGTAAGGAAAGAAGTAGCTAATGAGCTAAAGGTTTATGAGACACAGAGGGTTGGTCTATGTACCACTTCACAGTGGGCCCTATTAGTGTGTGTTGAAATAGTTGTAATCTAATAGTATCTATTGTGATACTATTAGATGAACACCACAAGTGAAACATCATGATGTGGTCCCCTCGGTCTTCACCCTGCTTTCCATCGAAATTTGGAATATCTGAAGGGAGATTTGTGGTCTTAGTTGGAAAATTTTGGCCATGTTTAATCGGGTCATTGGTTAGATTGTTTAAATCTAGGAGATTTAACAAAGTTAAGAATGGGATTTGTGCATTACCTGCCATTGCAAAACTATTTAGGACAGCTATATGCAATGGATTCCTATGTGGGGATGTCACAGGAGGATTACCTTGATGGGTATCTCGAGGACTTTCTAGAAGAGAGGTGTGTGCACTCCCAAAGGGGGTGGCATGCAGGGATCCTTTAGGAGTGGTGAAGGTTGTTATTTTTCTAGGAGGAGTTCCAAGAAAAGTTGCACCAATAAAGGAATATCCAATAATGGTGGTTGAGGGTTGGAATCCTGGCACACCTCCCAGAAATGGGGGGAGGCTTAGAAAACATCTAGATTGACGAAGAGCCTTTGGGTCCCCTATTGTGTCCATTTAGAGTGTGTACTACTCTGTGTATGGTGAGGGAAGGAGATAAATATCAATGCAATAGGATCACATACATAAAACTAAAAGAAAATATAAATGGTTTATTTTCCTTTAGTAATTAAACTATGTGATCAATCAAACAAGAAAATGGTTTTTTGTTTGTTGCGTGTGATAAAAATTCATATGAATACCTAATCATCATGTCTGCTCTCAAAGTAACTAGGCTTTGTGGAGATATCCTGTGTTGAGTCCTAGGGAAATGTCCTGAAAGAACTGATGATGCTTTCCTGTAGCTGAGGAATCAACCAAGGCAATGGTAATGAGGCTCAAGTGCTACCTGCACTATCACCTATAGAGAAAGGATTCCTTATATATGGTCACTAAGTACTTTCGTCCCACATGAGCATTCAATTCTTTAGCTTCTTGGTAATCAATTACCAGTACCGAGCACTAGATGCATTAGGCAGCCCCAAAGAGTACCGCACGCACTGGACCTAAGTCAAACCCCCTCTTAATCGTGTCTCTGCCATGCTTGGGTTTTCTTTTTCATGGGATGATTGAAGGATTTTTAAGCTCCCTAGAAAGTCAACAACTATGTTGTAATGGTGAAATATGAACATGGCGGCTTATGGGATGCCTACCTGAAATGGTCCTAACTTGAACTATAAATTTTTTGGTGGCCCCTGTGGGGAAATTTGTTGGGTGTGGAGCCTAATTATCTTCTTTAGAGGTCTCACAACATTGGACCCAATTTGTAATGGGGTAGAAATGTTGCCCATTTTTTTATCTCCAGGGGGGTCCACGGGGGGCGACAATTATTTTTAGAGCCCCCCCTTGGCAGGGGTTTAGGGGCAACGCCCACAAATCTAAAAATAGATGTATATTTTCCTTGTAAAATATTGTAGTCAATCTGAGCCATTCATTATGCAGATGATCTGACAGTATAACTTATGTTTAATTTAGGGTTTTTCCCCAGAAGCCAACCCCTCGCTATATATGAGGGAATTTCATTTCAGTTATGTATATGTGTATTCTGAAGGAGAAAGAGAGAGGAGACTATGTGAGAACAAAGAGGAAATTACAACGTATCATCTGTAGGTTGTATCTCTTCATTTTTTTAGATATTATAAAGAAAGGACTGGTTGTTTCTCCATGGACGTAGCTCAAATTGGGTGAACCACGTATATCTGTGTCTCTCTTGTTTTATGTGTTTATATTTCTGCAATTTTTTATGTGTTCCATTGCTCTATAATGTATAATTTTTTAGCATAATTTAATTTGTTCAAGTTATGGTTGTTTTTGAAGAGACTTAATTCACTTATGGAGTGACTTTATAAGCCAAAATAAACTAAGTAACCAAAGACCGAAAAACTGGATGATCCTTGAGTACAAAGCATATGAAGGCTTAGTGTGTGATGCAAGCGAGCATACAAAATGTGATAAGATATGGATATGTGATTTTCCTTTTCAATATCCTTCTAATTATTTCACTAAGTGTTGGTTGTTCCTTTCATGGAAAAAATAAATTTGTTTGTGGGTATGGGCCACTTGCTTTTTTCCTATTAAATTGTATGGAGTTTAATGAGGGAGATTTAAATTCAAATGTTTTTTAGAAGGTTTTCATAAGCAATCCCAGGATCGTCTAGGAGACACAAGGGAAGCAAAGATTACTTACTTTCTCTAATAATATTTGCTCCTAGTCCCAAAAAATTCTTTGGTTAGAAGAAAGATCCGTTGATAATGGGCCACTTACTTGCTTCATTAATTAAGCTAATTTGATTCGCAGAAAATTTAAGAAAAAATAGTTTGAAAACATATGTGGATTTTGGCCACTTACTTTCCTCCCTAATTAAGCTATGTGGATATTTGTTGCAAATACAAAGAAAAATAATTGCTTGAATTAGGGTTCATTCAAGCAATCACGGGTACTGGAAAGAAAACAAAGAATGCAAAGGTGAAGGAAATTTGCTAAAGCTTGTCAATCACCTAAGAAAACTGAAAAATACAAGGCTTATCTTTTCTTTCTATCTATCGCGTGGTTTTTGTAGAAACATACGTGCACTCCACGGTTTTTTGCAGAAACATACACACACTCTGCGCTGTTAGAGAAAAAATCACGAGAAAAAGAAAGATTTGAAAAATTTTCACTTCCATGGGCTCAGAATAGATCCTAAGGTACTGTAAAAAATCTAGGGAGGTGAGGAGCACCTTGAAGGATTTTTGTGCAAAGAGGAGGTCTTGAAAAAATATCTAGATTAATGAAAAGATATCAGTATGGTCACCATCCCTGTTGTAGTTTTTTTGGAGCACAAGGGTACCAAAAAACACCCCCTTAGCAACGGATTATTACCTGCAAAGGATGACAGTCAACATTGGTGATGTTGGTGGACAAACTTAAATAGACACAACATTGTAAATAGTGGAAACAATGCATACATAACCATAAACTTAAACAAAGAGGTGCATGAACAAAACAATGCTCAAATGGAGCAAACACATCAATAATATATGGACAAATATCCCTTTATTGATTACTAGCGGTAGAGGTTGAATACAATTAGAATCTCAGACACTTGAAGAGAATTCTTTGAGTTGGGGAGCTCAAATGTCCTCAACAAGGGGGTTTCTTTTCCTCAATCTCTTTGCAAGTTTCTCCTCTCTGTCAAAGAAGTGTGAAGACTCTCCAAAGGCTGGATTCCTCTTTACTCACTAAGATGTTGGGTTGCTTGGAAGCAATTTGGCCAACATGATAGTGCTCTTCACTTCCTTGGTTTTAACAATGTAATGGTCGTTTGCTTAAACAACAATTTGGCCAGCATAACAATGTCTCTTATTTTGGCTCTCCCATGGCCTATTTATATAGAGTTTTTTAAATCCCTCTTCCCTCTCTTGGTCCATGTATGATTTAAAAGACACATGAGTAGGACAAGAGGATTCGATTGAGGGATGTAATTCTCCACTTCCGGGGCTTGCACCCAGTAACCAAGACTTTCCAGGAGATCACCCATCCCAAATCGCCTCTAGTCAAACGCGCTTAACTACAGAGTTTTCCCCATAATGAAGCCCACTTGTAAGGACTCTGGACACCACATATCTCCACAATGGTATGATATTGTCCACTTTGGGCCTAAGCCCTATTGGATTTTCTTTTGGACTTACCCCAAAAGGCCTCATACCAATGGAGATATTTGTCCATCCTTATATACCCATGATCCTCCCCACTACTAGTCAATGTGGGACTTTGGTCATATACCCAACAATCCTCCCCTCGAACAAAGGACCATCGAGCCTCCCCTCAAACAATTATCCATCCGTCCACTCTCTACCAACCGGGATTCTCTGCTCCAATGCATTGGAAGCACACGCCTTACATGGAACACCACCTGCCTCGAGAGCTTGCTCTATCCCAGGTCAACTCCTCTTCACTGTTTTGGGACCAGGGCACGTCCATGAAGAATCCGGAGCACACTGCCTGTCTAACTGAGCTCATCCACGGATCCCATCGTGATATTACCGGGGCCCACCACCTTCGTTCGACATTCCGAGGATTCATCCACTTGGCTAACTTCGGGGCATGGCTCTGATACCACTTGTAAAGAAACTGGACACCACATATCTCCACAATGGTATGATATTGTCCACTTTGGGCCTAAGCCCTCATGGATTTGCTTTTGG
>APFE031108963.1:0-53276 GCA_000404065.3 Pinus taeda
TGATAATACATGGTTGGGGTTTTATGCTGGTGCTTTCCCTTGGATATATCTTGTGTTATGTGTGATTATTTCTCTTGATCAATTATGCATGTTTATACTTGATGTTTCTCATGAGTTCGATTATGCTTCCGCTTAATGTTTTGTAGAAGTAGAACAAGTATTATGCTTTAGGACATTGCATATATCAGTTTGTTCTACAGGTGAAATTTCTACATGGTATTAGAGCACATGTTATCAAGGAAGAATAATATACAAGAAGAGGAGATTTCAAAGTTTTGAGTTTTGGGCTGAGAGTTTGCAGAGAAGATTTGAAAATTTATGTACAAAATTTTTCAGAAATAAATAGCAGACTTGGATTCCTTGCGGAAAAGTACCCAAAATAAAAAAAAAATTGGCTGAATTAGAGTTTGGATGAGCGAGATATCACTGATTTAAAATCATCGCTTTTTCTAGAAAATTTTGTGACGATGGGAAAGTGGAAATGGATTGGTGTGCTAGCCAAGAACCTATATGCACTTGAGGCACAAGATGCATGCAAAGCCTTGAGGAGCAAGGCAAAGGTTAGATACTTGGGGGTTGAGAGGGAGAGTAAATTACCTCTCAACATGCAGAGCTAGAAGAAGTCTCAGATAATTGTGGAGGAGCCACGATTGGTGCAATAGCTTCAGGAGGTTGTGGAGCAGCCACAACAGGGGAAGCTAAGTGGAGATCGAGTAGAGACATCTACTCATGCAGAGACCTCCAACAGGTGGAAACTTCGAGCTAGGTGGGTTGAGGGATCACATGTAGCCATACCTCCAGGTAGGAGGTGGGGCGATATAGAGTGATCATCCCAAGGAGGAGGGGCAGGATCCTTGAGATACCCAACCTCTTGGATGAGACCTTGCTACAGGAGCCCAGACGTGGAGTAGCAGGAATTCACTGATTGGGTAGAGATAGATGTGGATGGAGCGGCAGTGCAGGGAATCCCAAGACAGTGCATAGCTAGCAGGCTGCAGCAGTGCGAGAGGCACAGTGTTTTGCATAGTGCTAGGTGGCACAAAGAGGTGTGCAATGGTGCGAGATGCATGGAGATGCTGCAGTAACGCAGATGTCAAAGAGGGAGCACTTGTTAGCAGCAGGTAGAGCTTCAGCATCAGAGTATGTTCCTAGGCCAATAGAGTGGTCAGTTGGGAGTGTTTTTGTTCCAAGTGTTGTTGGAGCAAGTGGACTGGGTAGATGTGTTGCATGTAGAACAATCCAAAGTTACAGGATTGGGTTCGAGAGAAGGCCTTTCTTGTTGAGAGGGAGTGTTGAAAATGTGCAACAAGAAATGTTAAATTTAGAATGTGCTAAAAATAGACCTGCTAAAAATAGCATGTCTAAAAATAGCAGTTTGACCAGTGAGGTCATTGGCCACATTGGGTGAGAGGCAAAACTGCTAAAAATAGCATTTCTAGGTCCCTTCCTATTTATAGCAGTCCCTAGTCTATCTATAGGAAGTAAAATTAATTTTGGTCTTAACAGCGGTTTAAAATATTAATTAATTAATCTCCATGAGTTAATTAAAAATGAAAAATTAAACTTGAAGTCTTTGTGAGATCATGCAATTATTTTCTCCCTTGATTTAGGAATTTATGCCTTGATTAAAGGAGATAAGGTTCAGTTCTATAATGAGAGAATCAATTGACTTAGTTCTAACTAGTCACGTCCAGTTAGATTATTTTAACAAGTTGTTAAAATAATAAAATATAGTTTGTTAATGCTTGCATGCATGTTACAACTATTATTTTAGATAACTGAGGATTCACTCATGGATAACTGTTGCATGTCAGTTCTATCAGAGACCCAGTTGAGATCAGATGTGGGACAGTGTACTATCAGATGCTTAACTATTTATAGTAAGTAGCTTTTGCATGGTTGAGGAACTAGTGTTCTCAAGGAATACGTAGTTGAACCATTGATTGTTTTTGGTATGTTGGAATTAATAGCATATGCTTTTGCTATTATTTCCTAATAAAACTACGTAAGGACCATAGGGAAAGCCTATATAAACAAGGCTTGGGTGGTTCATGAGACATATCTTCATATCTTCATAGTTCATTGAGAACTGGATAGCTTGAGAGATGATTCTTTTTGTATTGTGAAGAGGATTTCCACTTGATTGATAATACATGGTTGGGGTTTTATGATGGTGCTTTCCCCTGGATATATCTTGTGTTATGTGTGATTATTTCTCTTGATCAGGTTATGCATGTTTCTACTTGATGTTGCTCATGAATTCGATTATGCTTCCGCTTAATGTTTTGTAGAAGTAGAACAAGTATTATGCTTTAGGACATTGCATATATTGGTTTGTTCTACAGGTGAAATTTCTACAGAAAGGGTTAAATTTCATCATTAATTAGCAAGGTTGTTTGACACATTTAGACAACAATGAGGTAAACCTTTCTGGAGTTACATTCACTTTGTCACCAGCTTTCATTTCAGAGGCTACAAGTATTCCAAATGTGGGTGAAAAGTGGAACAAAGGTCAGGACATTGACAGGGAGTACTATGAGCCTTACATCAAGGCTAAATACCATAACAAACTCAAGAGAGTATTCCCCTTTAAATTATTGGAGGACAGGTTTGCTCCATTGATGAAGATCATCATAAAGTACTTTAATTGTGAGGGTAGGTTCTCCTAACTGTATGCCTACCACATTAAACTCATGATGCATTTCACTAGGGTGAGTATGATGAATATCCCCTACTTCATGTTCAGAAACATTGAGAAGATGGCACTCATTGTAAAGAAGAAATCATACCCCCAACAGTTAACTAGAATTTACCACTACTCTTTGATTAAGATCATTGTTTTACATCATTTGAACCTTCTTAACATGCCATGGGAGACTTTCATTTCTCATGAAATGTTCAAAGGCCCCCAAGCCTTTTCATCAGTGCCTCATCAAGAAGGTGGACCTTCAAGACATGAAAAGGTCCAAAAGACTGAAATTGTTGGAGTGCCAGTGTTTGTGACATATGTGAGAGGCACTAGGAAACTTTTTGCAGCTTCCAGGTGAGTATTATCTCCACAAGGTGTGGAAGGGGTCTCACCTTCATCTTCAGGCCACAGGAAAATGCTATCTCCACAAGGAGTAGAAGGGGATTTGCTTTCTTCTTCATCTAAACAGGTATAGGTTGAGCAACAACACAAGGGCAAAGGTAAAGGTAAGAAAAAGATGCATAAGAAGGATCTTGGAGATGGGCAAGAGAGATACTTTGACCTTGTTGATCATGAGGAGACACAAGGAGTTGATGTCATTGACTTGGATACTCAAGATCCAAAGACTGTCAAAGACATGATCATAAAAGAGCAAGAGGTTGAGACACAAGCTCTTTCTAACAACTTTGAGTGGGCTAAGTGGGTCATCAAATATCTAGAGCAAGAAAAAAAACAACTAAGTGACAAGCAAGTCCTCATGGAGTTGTAAATGATCAAGGAGAATAGGCAAAAGTCTAAGAAGGCAAAGGTTAAGTTGACTTCCATTGAAAAAGAGATTGAGAATGACCGGGCAACTTGGCTTGAGAGGGTTAATATACACCTTGACCGCTGATTGAAAAGGCCAACAAAGACAAGAAGATGCTTTGCCACATGGCCTACCACTACATGACTCGGAACAAAATATGCAACATAAGGATGAGGAAGCTTAAGGCTAGGTTGGGGAAGGCCTTAAGGAGCAAAAAGGAACAAGACAAGTTAAAAATATTGGCTGAAGCCTCACTAGTCTATCAAAGTAATTAATGATAATGCCTTGTGCCAAATCTGGGCAAGTTTTGACAAATTTTGGTCATTTTCAATTTTTGAAATTTTGCAACACAGAAATTTGCCCTAGGTGCGTAGCGCTACCAGTGCTACGCTTTTCAATGGAGGAATTTTTGAAGAAATGGCTTGTATATCTAGATTCCACATGATGAGAGCATCAAACCCAGAAAATCTTAGCAATTTTTGAGCAAAATTTGGTCACCAAAAGGTCAAAAAACGTCAAAAAATGACCCCTCTGCCTCTTTTTGGACACACAGACGCAGCCTTGGGATATTTCACTTTTGAGGGGGAAAATTACATCCAAATGAAAAAATTAAAGATTTTCTAGAAACTAGACAGGAAGACCTTTCCAATGAACTATCTTGGGCTCAATTTGGTTAAGTGGAAGGCCTTCAAAATCAGTTGTGAAGTGGCGCTACGCATCTGGCCAGTGGCGCTATGCATAGAGCTAGTTTGTCCAAAAAATCCAGTTTTCACCTAGTTTTTCTACAAGTTGAATTTTATCTCATCATGGATGAATTTATGATTGTAAATGATTCTATGCTATGTAAATGTAATTTTAAAATGACCTTAGAGGGTAGATTCATCATTTTGAGGTGGTTTGGGGGTTAATGAATTAGTTTCCATGCTTATAGAGGTAAGTTGTTCCACTGCCTATATTCTTGTTCTTTGTTGGGAAATGGTTGTAACAGTTCCTTATCTCTTGGATTTGACCCCTGATGGCTAGCATAGGTGCTTTTGATTGTCTATATTATGTACTTTTTCAGTCATTAGCAAATGTTGGACTCTCTTGGATGCTTTGAGCTACATTGCACATCTTTATAGTAGTTTGGCAAGGAAATAAACCAGGATTTGTAGCTATTTTTATGTGACACTTGTGGTAAAGTGTTTTTGCAAAGTTTCTTCTTCTGTTATTAGTTTCTCTCATGTGTTATGTGTTCCACATTCTTATTCATTCTTCTAACTAAATGAAATCAAGATAGATAGGTAGAATACATTGGTTACAGTGCTTTGCCTTGGGAATCCATTTAGTTTTTAATGTTTTCTACTATTTGAAGAGGACTCGTGAGCTCCCTCCACAGCTCCTCACCAGTCTTCTACCTACCATCTCACTCAATTTCAAGTGTTAAAACACCTACCTACCTCGCTCCATTGAACACCCTGCATTCCTGACTTGATTTCCCAGACCCAAAGCTGCCTGCTCCATTTGATCTAGCAAACCATCAAAATCAATAAAAAAACCCTAGAGCTACTATACCTAGCCTCAAATCCATATTTGCAGTCATCTCGACTAAGATTGACAAGGAGAGAGCCCTCTCCCGACCTATTAGGGCTAGCTACCATGTTAACCTTGGTTTCTGGTTATCCTAGGATTGCCTCCCTTCAGTTTGAGGTCAATCTAGGCTCTAACACAATGCAACACACATATTTCGCTTCCTCCACCAGAATCACATGATCCTATCGCTCATGCATTGGAGGAATTATACATAACAAGCACACTTGCAAGGTGTAAGTTGTCTCTTTTTCACATGTTTTCTTGCCTGTCACAGTCAATAGAGTGCATATGATTATAATCTGCATGCAGTGTATCACAACATCATGGTAAGCCCATAGAGTGCTTTTCTTGCTCTTTTACTCTTTTCTTTTCTGTGGACGCATTTAAACTCGATGTGTGTTTGTCTTCATTGTTACATATTTCATGTTTGTTGGTTCACTTGGCTATTATGTTCATGAACCATGCTTTCACCAACATGGGTCAACCAATGCATTGGTGGTTGCATTGAAAATATCACTTCACGTGATTAGACCCATGCATCGTTAGCGTAGGAGTACGAGTAGTGTTTTCTTTTTTCTTGTTTGCTTGCATGCATGTTTGTTTTCTTGCTTTGTCTTCTTGCTTTGCTTTCACATTTACTTCTTCTCTTTGCTCTTTTGTTTTTATTGCTTGTTTGTTTTTGTAGGTTAGTTTCACATGAAATCATGTGTGACTTGTACAACTACCAACACTTGGTTATTTTTTGTCTTCTCTCTTTATGTAGAACTTTTTGTCTTCAGTCAATGATGCACCAATGGAAAATATGTTATGTTCGAAGTAAATCTTGGTGAAAACACAATACTTGTGCTCTAACTAGTACCACCTACTCTAGTTAGTTGTTTTGGGGTTAACCCTTTTTAGCTCAGTCAATTAGAGTAAGGTGAGGGGGAAAACATTAACAAGTATATAAGAGGTATATATAAAATACTTCCCTGAAGGAAAAACCTCTTTTTCTCTCAATAAGTTGGGATCCCTCTTCCTCCTCTAAAATAAATAAGTGCTTATGCACAGTTCTTGAAAAAATGAAAAATGAAAAAAAAGAAAATGTGTGTTTTTTTTTCTCTGAAAAAATGAATAAGGCCAAAGAAGAGAAAATATTTTTGCACGAAGAGGTGATGCAAGTAACTCCAATGGAGTACTGACCAGGCTTGCTAGTAGCGGAGCGATGCTTGTGTTCCTACGTGACTCTATCGAGGTATTGTCCAGGCCTGCTGACAGCGGAGCAACACCAGAGATGAAATTAAAATCCGAAAGTCATATTACTTGTGCACCAATATACCCTCATCCCCAATCGAAACAACTAATTTGACTTGGCTTAGAATGTGTGCTGACTGATCAAGAGCATGATAGGTGCTACATCTTTCACTCAAGCTAGCATGGAAATCATGATGATCAGAGAATCGAAAGGGGTCACACTATAACCAAGCCAACCTAACAATAATAATATAAAGGCACAATATAACCAAGCCAACCTAACAATAATAATATAAAGGCACAAAAATAACAATAGAGGGATTCTATGGGGCACAATAATAACAATATGGGGACAATAGGGGCACACCAATAACAATAAGGGATACAACGACAATAGTAATGGGGGAATCACTAGTATTATAGGGACCTAACATGCCCATGTCCTTAAAAAAAGTGTTGTCCTCAACGCTTGAGTAGTTCTGGATGCTTCTGTGTAAAATTCTCATCCTCCCATGTGGAATCTTCAACAGCTAAGTTCTTCCACTTGACAAGATACTTTGAAATTGATCGATTTCGTAGCTGTCGAGTTCTTGTTTCTTTGACTTCTTCAGGTTCCAATATGATTTTTCCTTCCTCATCAAGTTATGGAAATATTGTTTGAACTGGAAGCTTGTCACCTATAACCTTCTTTAAGATTGAAACATGGAAAATTGGGTGCACTCAGGAAGATGTAGGAAGCTCCACTTTGTATGCCATAGTACCTATCTTTTGCAACACCTTGTACAGACCATAATACTTTGGTGATAATTTATTATCCTTCTTAGCTGCTTGAGGGGCATTTGTTTATATGGTTGTAGCCGTAGAAATACCCAATCACCTATATAAAAACTTCTTTCGCTGCGATGTTGATCTGCTTGCTGTTTCATTCTATTCTGCACTAAGGTGAAGTTATCCTTTAAGATTTGGAGAATTTGTTGTTGATGCTCAATGTGATCTTCCACTGCTTGAACCTTAGAATTTTCTCTTAAATATGATGTGATGGATGGTGTATGATATCCATAAAGTGCCATAAATGGGGTCATTTTTGTTGCAGTAACCCATTGTGTCTATTTATCAGATACAAAGCAACGAAGATATCCTTCCAAACATTTGTTTACTATCTCAGTTTGCCCATCTGATTGAGGATGATAAGATGAGATATGAGCTAACTGAGTACCAAGAAAATAAAATAATTCTGTCCAAAAATTTCCAGTGAAAATGGGATCTCTGTCATTTACAATAATATTTGGGTTTCCATGTAGCTTTTGAATTGTTTCCATAATTGCAGTAGAAACTGTAATCGCTTTAAATGGATGAGATAATGCACAAAAGTGTGCATACTTGGTAAATCTGTCAACTACCACCACGATAACACTCTTTCCTTCAGACTTGGGTAAACCTATGATAAAATCCATTGGAACCTCTACGCAACGTTGGTTTGGAATGGATTAAAGGTTGTAATAGTCCTGGGGTCTTAATTATTTCAACTTTATTTTGTTGGCAAACCAAACATTCACCACAAACTTTTGAATATTTGATTTGAGGCCATCCCAAAAAAAAATCCTTCTTAACCCCGTGGTAGGTTTTTAGAAATCCTGAGTGCCCTCCTAAGGGAGAGGTGTGTAATTCCCTAAGAATCTTTTGTTTGAGTTGGGAATTCTTACATAGGTATAAAAGATCCTTATACCATAATGGATCATTTTTCCAACTAAATGTATCAGATGTACTGGGATCTTGTTGTATATTTTGAATGAGTTCCCACGCTTCCTCGTCATTCTTCCATTCATCCCTTGCTTCGTTTATCCAATCTGGTTGGATAATAGAAATGGCGCAAAGAAATGCTTCCACATCCTCATCCTTTTTTGAGAGTGCATCTGCCACAACATTTTGCTTCCCTTTTTTATAGACAATTTCAAAGTCATAACCCAACATCTTTGTGACCCATTTTTTTTTTCTTCTAAAGATAATCTTTGTTCTAAAAAGTATTTAAGACTATCATGATTTTTTTTTACCTTAAAGTGTCTTCCCATTGGGCAGGGTCGCCATTTCTTGAGTGCATGTAGTATTTCCATCATTTCCTTCTCATAAATAGCTTTGTGTAAATACCTTCCTTTGATTGGACGACTTTCGAAAGCAATGAGTCTTTCTTCTTGCACTAAAACAACACCAATTCCATTTCCTGAGGAATCACATTCCACAATAAAGGTTCTTTTGAAGTCCGGTGTAGCTAAGACTGGTGCTTGGCACATTGCCTCTTTAAGATGTTCAAAGGCCTTTGTTGCTTCTAGAGTCCATGAAAATGCATCTTTCTTCAATAATGTCGTTAGAGGTGCTGCTATTCTCCCATAATTCTTAACAAACTTGTGATAATACCCTGTCAACCTGAGAAATCCTCGTAGATGTTTTATGGATGTGGGGATTTTCCATTCCTTAATGGTTTAAATTTTGCTAGGGTCTACCTTAACACCTTCATGAGATACAATATGACCCATATATTTCACCCCTTGTACTCCAAAGAAACATTTGGAGATTTTTGCATATAATTGTTTCTCCTCCAATAGTTTGAGCACCATGTCAACATGTTGGACATGATCCTTCTAAGATTTGCTGTACATTAATATATCATCAAAAAATACTAACACAAATTTTCTAAGGAAGGGTTTGAAAATGGAATTCATCAAACCTTGAAATGTAGAAGGTGCTTTAGTAAGGCCAAGAGGTATGACCAAAAATTCATAATGAACCTCATAAGTTCTAAATGCTGTTTTTGGAATGTCTTCTGTCTTCATTCTGATTTGATGATATCCTGAATGAAGATCCAACTTGGTGAAGTAAATTGATCCATGCAATTCATCCAATAATTCATCAATGACAGGAATGGGAAATTTGTCTTTAATAGTGAGCTTGTTGAGCTCCCTATAATCTGGACACATGTGCGATGATCCATCCTTCTTGTGAACCAATACTACTAGAGTAGAGAAAGAACTTTGACAAGGTTGAATTATACCAGCCTCTAGCATTTATGCAACCATACGTTCAATTTCACTCTTTTGGACATAGGGATATCTGTAAGGCTTGTTTTTTGGAGGAACAATTCCTGGAATCAAATTAATAGCATGATCATGATCACAAATAGGTGGGAGGCCTTTGGGAGTCTCAAATACCTTGGAGTGATTGTCCAAGACTTTTTGGAGATATGGAGAAATGGATATTTCAATGTGGGGACCTCTAGTGAACATAATTGTGCAATTATGCCTCGTTGTTCTTTCTTTAGAGGGCTACTTTGTCATTCTGCTAGAGCTAATTCTCTTTCTTGGTTTCCTTGCGATACCCCTTAATTCAACGTCCTTTCCTTGTGAAGAGAATTTCATGAAAAGTTCTTGAAAAGTAAAAGCTATTGTACCCAAGGATTGTAGCCATTGGACTCCTAGTACAACATTAGCACCACCCATTGGAATGGAAAGCATTGGGATATTCAATGCATATTCTCCCATGGATAGCTTGATATTATGGCACTTTCCTGAGAAATTTATGGTTCCTCCACTTGCAACCAACACTTGAAACTCTAGTGCTGGATACAGGAAGCAATTCAATTCCTTGGCTATCTTACAATGAATAAAATTATGGGTACTTCCTGAATCAATCAACACTATTACATTTTTCTTCTTGATATGCCCTTCTATCTTAATAGTTTGAGGAGTGGTAATTCCAACCAAGGCATTACAAGATACGGTCGAATTCATTTATTCTTTTTCAAAGGTTAGTTCTTAGTGTATATCCTCTTCTTTTAATATTTCTTGTTCCTTTTATTCCCCCTCTTCACAATCTATGTAAAATAATTTCTTCTCGGCACACTTATGACCTTTAGTATATTTGCTATCACAACTGTAACAAATCCCTTTTTCTCTTTTTTCTTCCAATTGTTGTGGTGTCAACATTGTAGGTTGTGGATGGCTAGTGGAAGTAACACTTCCATCTTTAGGATTGTGAGTGGTAGGCTTTCTTGTTGCCATAATTTTGCTTTCCATTTTTCTTGCCAACCTGAATGCCTTCTCTAATGAATTTGGTTCCCAAAGGCGAACCTCATGTTGGATGTTACCTTTTAAAGTCCCTATGAACACATCTATCCTATGCTCCTCTGGAATATCTTTTACCCTTATATTCAATATTTGGAAGTCCTCAATGTGCTCCATCATTGAACCCTTTTGTTTGAGATTTATCAATTAGATAAAAAAAGTGTTTCTTTTTGTATCCTCATAATGTGCTATCATTTCATCCATAAAAATAGCCCAAGTGACAATTTTTTTACGAGAACAAAGCCATCGATACCATACAAACTAATTTGGTTCCAAATATAAAGTTGCAATGCATACCTTTTGTGTGTTTTGCACATTATGGAGATCGAAAAATTGCTCCACCTATAGTATCCATGTTCCGGGATCCTTGCCATCAAACTTCCTCATATTGATCTTTGGAACATGGTGGTTCTTAGATCCAACGTTAGAGTCTATGAAATCATGATTAACATTTATTTTGTTCTCATCATGAGTTTCCTTTACTACCCTTTCTCCATTAGTAAGCATTTCTTGTAGAAATTTTGTCAAATCTATCTTCAAATATTCCATGCCTGTCTTCAAATTTTCCTTCAAATTGTCCATCTTGGCTTCCATGACTTCCATCCTAGCTTCCACGCCATTCATCTTAGCTTCTATGCATTTCTTTAAACCATCCATATTAGCTTCCATGCCTTTCTTTAAATCATCCATCTTAGCTTCTACATCTTTCTTTAAACCATCCATCTTAGATTCTATCACTTTTTGTGCAAGTGACATTTGTTGCACTTGGTCTTGTAATTTTGATATATCATGTTGCATTTCTTCCTCTTCTTCATGAGTCATGCTAGAGCTTTCAGGTTGCTTACTAGGTGTTTCCATTTTCTTTCTTTAGGGCATCAATTATCGATAATAATGCTTCACTATGCCCTTTGAATTCCTTCAAACTAATTTTTCAAACCAAGCTTATGCAAAAAAATAAAAAAAAATAAAAAATACACACTTTTTTTTTTCACTTTGTAGGAGCTTGATATTGAATCTGATGTATTTATGTAATTTTAGATCTCCAAGGTCTGAAATTTCTTCTTGCAGTAACCCTTTGAGTAATATTTCTAACTCCGCAAGTCTGATCAAGATTGGATTCTCCAATGAAGAGTTATGCCAAATCTCCCACAATGACCTGAGTATAGACTTTTTCAGTAGAGCGAACTTGTCGACGTGCTGTGGGTCACCGTTTCAACCTTAGGATTTGAAAATGCCGAAAAAGCTATAGTCTGTCCTCTTTCTGTAACTTCTTACGAAAATTCAATCTGATGCTCAAAGAGAAAGTTATGACGATTTTCCCAAGGTGACCTGTTTGGAATGTAATTTGGGTGTCTCCAAAAACCCTAACTTCCTCAGATTATATCTCCGAAAATATAGCGATACAGGATCTGAAATTCAGAGCCGCAGTTCAAACCGATTTCTTCTCAAACGAGTTTTTTTTAGCTTCTGAAACTTTTTAGTGAAAGAGTTACAACGCAAATTCTACGATGACCTATTTTAGATGAAATTCTGGAGCTTGCAAAAGTGCTAACTTCCTCAGATCATATCTCCGAAAATATAGCGAGACAAGATATCAAATTCAGACCCGAGGTTCAGTGGGATTTCTTCTCAAATGGTTTTTTTTTTTTATTCTTCTGAAACGTCACAGGAAAAGAGTTATAGTGCAAATACCACAATTGCCTGTTTGGAGCAGTGAAACCCTAGAATCCAAAGCTCTGATACCAAATGTTATGAAACCAGCTCACAAAAAGATAGAAAAGATAGATCAACGCCTTAGAAATAAGCCTTTCGAGGGGGAAACCTCCTTGACATTACACAAATGAACAATTCTTGGATGATTCAAATGACAAAACCTCCTTTCTATATATAGGAGTCTAAGGGGTCACAATATAACCAAGTTGACCTAACAATAATAATATAAAGGCACAAAATAACTATAGAGGGATTTTATGGGGCACAATAATAACAATATGGGGACAATAGGGGCACAACAATAACAATAATGGATACAATGAAAATAGTATGGGGGAATCACTAGTATTATAGGGACCTAACACATCTCGTGACTTGGTCATTAATTGGCTATTGTGCTCACTTGAATAATTGCAAAAAACTGGAGGTAAACCAACCTTTCTCTCTAGAATTGCGCAAAGCATTAAGATAGCCAGATTCTCTCTAGAAATGCACATAGCAAGCAAGAAAACTTACCTCTAAAAATTATGTAGAGCAGCCCATCACTAGGCTTGCTCTCAAAATTTGCGTAGATTTGGCTGACGACCTTGGCTTCAATCTAGAAATTTCATAGAGTCTAAGGGGCAGCCAGAGCCACCCAACCCAGAAATTGCGCATAAGTCAGTCTAGGGCTTTCAGTACGATGTATGTGCTCCCAAGTTGATCGGTTCCCTCCAAGAGCTGACCAATCTTGCTTTGCATGCATTAGTTGCTTTTTCCCGACAAAGAAAAAAGAAAAAAAGAAATCATAGGCTTTGACTAGTTTAACTCCATACCGGATGCCTTCATGAAGGTCTTCATAATGGCTTTAAAATTATGCGCCTCCTTTACTATAGGAATGCCATGAAGCATGGTATCATCCACAAATTATTGATGAGTGGTTGCCTGAGTATCCTCATGTAGCCTAATTCCTTTTATGTCTCCTCCTCTGTTGGACGCTCCTATCATCCTCCCAAGTCCTTCCATAATTAATATAAACAGGAAGGGAGACAAGTCTCCTTGCCAAATTCCTCTAAACGGGAAGAAATTTTTTGATGGGGATCCATTAATTTAAATTGAATAACTAGGTGATCAGACCATTTCCATAATCTAGTTGATACACTGTTCATCAAAGCCAAATGCTTGTAACACCGCTACCATGTATTCCCAACTAACATTGTCATAATCTTTAGATAAATATAATTGCATAATCATACCGAACTTTTTCTGGGTCTTCAGCGAGTGAGATACTTTGTGCGCCAGGATTACATTGTCCAAAATCTATCTACCCTCCACAAAACCCAATTTTTCCTCCGAGATCAGATAAGTAAGAATTGTTTTCATCCAACTAATTTCTGCTTTAGATATGATTTTATATAAAACTTTGCACGGGGCTATCAGTTTGAATTTTCAGACGTACTAACCAATTCCTCCTTGGGAATAAGAGCTATAAAAGTCAAATTCAGGGCTTTGAGAATTGTTTCTAACTCTTGGGAGTTTGCAACCACCTCATAAATATCACATTTGAAAATTTCCTAACAAGATTTAACTAAATATATAGTAAATCCATTTGGTCCAGGGGATTTTCCATTAGCCATTTCATTCACTTCCAATTCCACTTCCTCCATGGAGACTAACCTATTTAGATTGTTGTTGTGCTCTTCAGTGAGCACCTTCGGGATATGCCTCATAATCCTTTGGATATATTCCCCTATCTGAACTTTGGTCTCTTCAATTATCTTTTGGAAGTGCTAGACCAAGGCCTCCTCAATGTCTTCATGAGCCTCATAAGTTTCTCCCCTCTCATCCTTTATTCTAAGGATTTTGTTGGAGTTTCTATGATCGAGCGTTGACCAGTGAAATAATTTAGTGTTTCTCTCCCCCTCCTTGAACCATAACGCTCAAGCTGTTAGAAAATTATATATTATAGAGAAATGGAACACATAAAATATTGCAGAAATATAAACACAGAAAATGCATAAAACAAGAGAGACACATATCTATGTGGTTCACCCAGTTTGGGCTATGTCCATGGAGAAACAACCAGTCCTTCCTTTTATATTAAACAACAAACTGAAGATACAACCTACAACAGATTTGTTGTATCACCCTCTTCACTCTCAATCTCCTCTCTTTTCCTCACTCCGAATATAGATCTATATAGATGTAATACAATTCCCTCATATATAGCGAGGGGTTGCCTTCTAGGGCAAAAAACCGTAAATTAAACATAACTTCTACCATCAGATCATCCACGCCCCCTTGCATGAGGGGATGTACAATATTCCTGGGGTATACATCCGGCTGAAACCTTTGAATACAGAAGATAATCAGGCTCCACACCCAACATAAGATTTATGTCTCCATAGAATGTCCTCTTATTTACATCTATCCTCCCACTTATTTAGTAATTCCATCTCCTCTTCTTTACTATCCTTCTAGTAACCTTCAAAGACCAGTCGTTGTTGCAGTTCTTCCATTTTCTATTCCAATTGTTTTTTTCGCTTGAAAGATGTTCCCAAATTATGTCTTATTCCATTTATTTAATTTCAACTTTATACGTTTTAACCTAGCCCATAGGTTGTACATTTTTGAGCCTTTGATTAGGATCCATTCCTCCCATCATCCTTTGATATTCTCCATGAAGGTAGGGTGTTCTAACAAGAAGGCTTGAAATCTAAAGGGCCTATTTTTGGGGGTACTTTCAAGCTATAACATTAAAAGAAATGGCTAATGACCAAACCCCCCATAGGGAAGCATATTTGCTGCCACATCTACCTCTCTCAATAGTAAATCTTCCAAGATTAAAAACCTGTCAAGTCTAGATACTACTTGATGTTTCCCATCCCGCTTATTACTCCAAGTGAAGCATCCATTCACTATTTCCATATCAATGAGGTTGGTCTCCTCAATTAATTCCTTAAATGCTTTAGTATCTCTATCTACTCTTCTTTGGCCACCTTTCTTCTCCAATAGAGAGGTTATCATATTGAAGTCTCCCCCCAAAACCCAAGGGAGATGCCATTTCCTAATATTTATCTTACTTAGATCTTGCAGAAGCTTGATCTTCTCCTCGATTTTTTGAGGTGCATAAACATTTTAAACACCATTGTCCCTGGGGTTCCTATAACTTGCATATCTACTGATAAGTATGATCTATTCTATTCAGAGTACGGTAAGATCAAGGATTGGGGGTTCTAGAAGATGGCCAATCCCCCTGTCAAGCCTTGCACTTCCACCTCCACTATGTCACACCTTCTCCCTAATATCATACTTAACTCCTTTACTTTCTCTACTAAGCACTTTGATTCTTGTAAAAAATGATATCAGGTAGTTCCATTTGAATATTTTTTTTAACAACCACTGTTTCCTAAGGCTACTAATGCCTCTAGTATTCCATGATAAAACTTTCATGATTTAGCTATGGTTTAAGGAGGGTGAGCCTAACACTCTCAACTTACATGAGTTTATTAACATAGCTCCTAGCTCCTTTAGGGCAACACTGTTCAACTTCCTCCCTCTTTTTGGTTGGCTATGTTGTGGCACCATAACCATATGAGATCTAATTTCTTTCACTCCTGACAAAGATCCATTCGAAGATCCTATTTCTTTTTCTGGATGTCATCTTTTCTACCCTGGTAATCTCATCTCTTCTCTCATTAGATATAGATATTATATTATATCCATTTGGTCTACGTTGATTTCTTCTATCCCCTGTTTCCTCGCTTGTTGCACCATATCCTAAAGGTTAATTCCCTTCCTCTTGATTATCTCCTGTAATTACAGATCCTCTGTTCCTACTTCGCTTAGGGTCATTTATGTGTCTCCCTCAAAATAGTTTAATAGACCTAACTTCTTGTTATTCATAGTCCTTTTTCGACTACATCATTTCTTTCTCTTTTCCTTCTCCTTTTTCCTCTCTGTCCTCTTCCCCCACCCCCCCCTTTTCACTTTGGGTTTTCCTCGACTAGGACTTCAAAGCTATTTATCTAAGCATTCCTTCCCTGATTTCATTTTTGTTGTCTTTTATTAGGTCTACCCCTCAGAGTGGGTCTGAAAAAAACCATATGTATACTTTCAGTCTACCTCTTTGATCTATTCCTCCATTTTTCTTAAGGGGAATTCCCTTATCATGTCGCCATGTTCAAGACATCTTTTGCATCTGAAAGGGATTTGTTCATAGTCCACCGATTGTAACCAAAATTTGTCACGCAACTATAGTTTGATAGCTTCAGGCAGAGCCCTAGAGACATCCATTTCAACAATTTTTTGCATATCTTGTGTATTGGCCTTGTAAAGTCGCTTTTGAGATTTTAATGAATTTTCTAAGAGAATCTCCTATTAGCTTTAAATTTGTAGGAAGCCAATAGTCAAGGGGAATGAAATACAACTTGACCCAAATTGGGACGCATGTAAAGGTTTCCTTCTCTGGGGTGAAATTTTCCATCCATGGCCTCATGTATAAACAAGTTGATGCAAAATTAATGACCATCATCAATGATTCAGTCTCTGTCTTCCATATTGGAAAATACCACTGTGAAAAAGCCTTTTGACCCTAGATGTAACTCTATTTCTCCCCTCAATTTCCAATGGTGTTTGATCCAATCACACAAAGCTTTTTCTATGGGCCAAAGACTTGTGAACTTGCATATGACAACATATGACCTCATACATTTCCTGAAGGCTTCGGTCTCAGGATTGATGATCAATGTTGTTGGGATCACAGTTATTTTTGGCTTACACGAACCTATGGAGCCTTCTAAATTCTAATGTTCCTGATGGTCCATTTGCTTCCTTGTTGGGCCCTTGTCTTCATTTATTCTCTGTCCTTTCCCACCTACTTCTCCTGATCCATGGACGTTCTCTAACACCATCTGCATGTGCCCTGAAGCCCATCCTGATCCCCTTCCCTTTGTCCATTACCACGTTCCGTTAGGAGGGAGCCCTGCTCCCTCCCCCTTTGAAAGCCATTTGCGTCAAACCCTAGTTGCTGCTACCCAGAAAACTGTGCTTCAAACCTTCAACATAACCTTCCGGTTTAGAATCTCATATATATATATATATATATATATTAATTTTTTTTTTTTTATTTTTTAATTATATATATGCTTATTTTTTATTTTTTAATTTTTGATTTATAATATTAATTAATTAATTATTTCTTTTTTCTTCTTTTTGAACTTGTTTTAATTTTTTTCTGTTTTAAATGTTTTTTGTTTATTTATTTATTTTACACTTGAAGTTTCATTTGGATTTTTTTTTTTCAAATATTACCATTTTTGGATATATAAAATTCATAAAAATCTCATAAAATTTGCCTATTTTTCAATATATATATCCTTCAAATTTTCCCATAAAAATCCTTTGTTTGACATGTCATTTTTAGCAAAAATGGTCCCTATATATGTATTTTTTAAAATATATTTTTATGCAAAAATGTATTTTTTTGTCAAGTGTTTAAATTTTTTATTTTTTTAGTGACAATTATTTTATTTTTATTGAAGTATTAATTAATGATAAATAAATATATAAAAAATCATAACTTCAAAATATTAAATTTTGTTATTTTTTTAAACCTTTGCAAAAAAAATGAAAATTTCATTCCAAAAAACATTGCAAAGAAAAAACAAAAAATACAAACTTGAAAAACCCTTAAAAAACTGACATCTCAAGAAAAAGAAGAAGAGGAAAACAACTTGAAGAATGGTTAAATAACCAACATTTAAAAACAAATTATGCATACTTAAGACATAAAAGAAATTGAAGTGTAAACTAGAATTTGCACCAGATGTTGCAAAGGAAACGCTGTAAGTCGCTAGGATATATGGAAGAAGAGCATAGATTAAAATAAATAAAATGCACACTAATCCAAACACAACTCATCGTTATAAAATGCACTCAAATCCAAACATCAATCTGTCACAAGAAACACACAACTCATCGTGATAAAATGCACACAAATCAAAACATCAATCTGTCACAAGAAACATCACCATGAATTTAAAAAATATATGAATTTGAAATTAGCATACAACTTTCCACAATCCATGACCTCATTAAATCTTCCCCACCAATCACATAGTACCAATTTATAGGCTCTTAGCACAATGTTGTACTGTTATTTTCCCTTTTGTCGTCTGCCTCGTACAAAAGCAACTAGTGTGGATTCCCCTACGACTTTGAGACAAGTTACCTATCTCCCATAAAAACAAAATTTTCTACTGAATGCAACTCAAAAGGTTATAATGTTGGATAATCGACCCTAAATTCCATTGACTCTGATTGATGGGTTCAAACGAGGGATGAAGCACAAAGCATGGATGATAAATTCCTCAATACCGTGTTTTGCCAGCATTTGTGTAACTCTATGCACACTAGAATTAGTGTGGGTTCAATCAAAAGAACCTAATAGTCTCAAGAAACAAGATTGTTCCAATTATATGGGTTCAATGCCATTGCAAGTAAAAACTTGAAGCTTGTAGATTTCTGTCTATGTAATTTTTCCAGTAAAATGTGGTGTATATTAGTCCAATTTCTTTTAGGTGTATGATTTTAAGCATGAAGGGAACTGATACATACGCCTCGATACAAGGAGTTTTGATTCATTTAAAAGAAAAATAATTGTAATATGCTGTCGGAGATATTATACTGGCGGTTTTGTTGTCTTCTTATGGAGAAATTGAGGATAGTTTCTATTGACTGAGGATCAACAAGTTCCGTCTTGGTGCTTCTCATCACGAAGTTTCTTTGGATGCTTATCTTGTACAGCCTAAGAATTATTCTGATCACATGTTTGCATATTATCACATCATTAAATTTGTATCCGGAAAATAAGAATTTAGGAAAATTTATTTGGGGAAACATCCTTATGAAAAATGACAATTACTAAACTCTGATTTCAATGTATGATTTTGGTAAGAAAAGGAGAAGCCTGGGGAAAGTTCTCCTGAAAATCCCTAGCAGAAAATGAATGGTCCTATTACTTTGTCTTTCTCATAAGGACAATGAGAATAATAAGTCACTGTCGAGATGAAGCCAGAGAAATGAATTTGATCATTCTAGCCTTTAACGAAAGCTAGAAAATACTTTTATCCTGCATAAAAGTGCACATTTTTTGAATATTTTCATTTCTATGATGCACTGAGGCAAATACCTACAAGTAGGTTACATATCTTCTCTTCAGAGCACACAAAATTTCAATTATATACTTGAATTTCTAAAAGTGTTCATGTAACAAAAAAGACCTTTTTTTACCTGCTGCTTGTTAATGTCTTGGAGCGAAGAGGTAAAACTATTGAAAATGCAGATATAAAGAAACAAATCTAACTGAGTTTGGTCGGGATTTTTCTTTCGAGCCCAGTGAGGCATATTTTTTTTCTTTTACTCGTCATTTGCACAAAATTCAAGTAACTATGTTACATAGTCGAATTTGAAAATATAACGGGTTACAAAAATATTTCATAAAGGAACTGTAGGTGACTGTCAAATTTCCACTAGCATTAATAAATCAAGGAATATCCTTATCTAGTATATTCAAGGGAAAACATAATACGAAAATCATACTTATATATAATAAATAAGGTAACTTTGTAGGAATTTAAAAGAAAAGAGAAAAAAAATTTGCCATGATATAGGCCATTGGGAAAACATAATGCCAAAATCAGACTTATATATAATAAATAAGGTAACTTTGTAGGAATTTAAAAGAAAAGATAAAAACAAATTGCCACGATATAGGCCATTGGTCACTGTAATCTTATTAGCTAAAACCACATGGAGAATAGTTGTGTGTTGAAATTTTATTTTTAACTTTGCACTATAATTTAATTGAATACAATAGTTGGGCCACATAAGGCCAAAAATTCATAACCAAGAGGCAATCCCTTTAAAACTGGAAAAGGGCCAGTTTTGATCAATAAGAGAATCATTAATTGAAATGTTCAACCAGAAACGAGATGGTCAGTGGTCATCAGTTGGAATAATGGTTGTTGCAACAGTGGAAACCATGGTGTTTATTCCACAAATGTTGTGTCCTATGCACAATTTGTAGTAACCATCTTCATGCCAATCAGGACCCCCATGAATTCTTGATGATCCATAATGGCTTGTCCTTGAACCTGTTAGGGGCATACCCTGCTACACCATATCCCACAAGCAATACTCTGGGATTCAAATTTTGTTTAATGCAAATGGAAGGAAAAGAGACTCCAAACACATATGTTTGCATAAAATCAACATTGATACCTAGTGTAACAAAAAACATTCATTGATCATGATTCACAATCATTAAGGGAATAAAATATTAGAGGATTGCAATCAATAATGAAATAATATGTCAAAATGTTACAGGATCTTACCAGTCAAAGGCGAGTTCTTCACGAGATTGGTTGCAATTTGGTCTTCATATGACATTGTGTTGAAGTTGGAAACCATAGCTGCAACTTTTGTCCTGTCAAACTTATAAGACCCCTCATTTCCTGTGTATGGATAATATTATTCCCTTTGCAATCCACCAACTTTGAGAGCATATTGGTATGCAATTGTCATTATCCCCTGCTAGTTTGAGTGGTAACAAGGCCGTCATACACCTTTGCCAGGGACTACCAATCATGGTGCTAGGATCCATATATTTCCTTTGAAGGTTGTTTTGCAGCATAGAATATACCAATATTAATGTCTTTGTGAAAACCATTTCCACTTTTCTGTGGAATGTTTGACATTCATGCTTTACTTAGAATTTAAACATAATCTCTATGTGCAGATTTGCAGGCTGGAAGACATATGGTCTCAAACACTTCTTGGAATTATTGCAGTGAAAAAGTGTTTAAGAGGTTATCAAGTCCACAGTTATTTCAAGCAACTAAAGAAAGCTACAATTTTGGTTCAATCATATCCACCCTCCATCTTATGCTTTCTTTTATGTAGGTAAAAGGAAACTTATACTCAGTTTGACTTTAATAAGGAGGCATAAATGCCAGGAAACCTATATATTGCATTGTAAGATAAGAATGTGCGTGTTGATGCTTGATCAAGTTCTACTCTTTAATACTGCACTTGTTTATATGTGTAGTATTGAAGGGTAAAACAATGAGGAAGGAATATAGGGTGTTGAAGCATAGAAACAAGGCAAATATAACTATACAAAAGGAAGTGAAATGCATGATTGGCAGACAAAAATACCTTACAAATTTGAGATCGACAATTGTAATCCAGGCAGATAAAATAGAGATATATCCATCTACTAAGATATCCTCCTTTTTTAAAGAGATGGATTTTATGAATTTTGTTCAGGGAGAAGTATACAATTGCATCATTTGAGGCTATAAATATGTTGCAGCAATGCGTGGTTCACTTGCTAGAAGGAACATTGTGATCAGACAAAATTCACGAGAAAGAATCTCTATAGTAAATATCTTTGCAGAGAGATACTTTGGAGATTTACGTAAGAATGAAACAAAAATTGATGCCAAAGCTAAAGTAATGGAAAGGGTACCAGATCTACTAAAAGTAAGTCAATATTTAGAGGCCTTAGAAGTAAAGGTACGAGCTGGCTTTTCTGGTTATTACAAAAGTCCAATATATCTGGATTTCAAGCTCCGAGTAAGGTATACAATTTAATAGAAAACTCATGGGTTTGATCTTTGCTTATTTGTTTTTACATCTGTTTTCTTATAGAATTCCTCTGAGAATGATTTCGAAGACAAAAATATATTCAAGGGTCAACCTTATTTCATTTCAAATCTTGAAAGTCACGTCTTAGCTGCAAAGACACTTTTGAAAGAAAAGGAACATGAAAACACTATATTATGCCAAACAATACATCAATACGAGACTCGGTGGTCAACGTATGATGTCAAACTAGCCTCCATTGAGAAAATGTAGCAGAATAATATGAATTCATTATAACAAAGCCTTGCTTTAGTGAAAAAATGCTTGGTAGTTGATAGAATGGTTATCCAACATGCAAAGAAAAAATATGGTGATTTATATATTTACCCTGGTGTGTCTCAAGAACATGTTAGAAGACATATTCCACCACATGATGATGACTTTGACTGGATGAAGCTACTTCAACTGAAACAAAGACTCCTGATCCTCATCACACACCCCAGAGTCATCTTCAGGATTCAAAGTTTGGTCTTAGTTCGAAACTTGATGTAGAAAATGCTGTTATTGGTCAATTGGTAAAGAAGTTTAAAGATAAGACACACATTTTCAATGATGATGAAACTTTTTGGTGGAGTTGAATTCAGGGAAGGGTCTGACAAATCTTGATCTTGATGTAGAACTTGGGAAGCTGAAACAAAGATTTGATATATGGAAAAAATACTTCAAAGATCAACTGCGTCACACTAAGATAATTCTGCAGAGGTAGGGGAGTGGAGATTCTGCTGTAGAAAGGGCAAAGAATAAATGGTGGGGAAAAAGAAGTAGCTAATAGAGTTATGGTGCTAGCTCAGAAGCATGTAATCTATTATCAATTTTCAAATAAAGAGGGAGCATGGGTTACAAATTTGTTAGGATATGTTGTATTGTTATTTTTCCTTTTGCTATCTGCCTCGTACAGTAACAACTAGTGTGGATTCACCTATGACTTTGAGACAAGTTACCTATCTCCAATAAAAAATAATTTCTCTACTGAATGTAGCTAAAAAGGTTATAATTTTGGATAATCAACCCTAACTTCCATTGAATCTAATTGATGGGTTCAAACAAGGGATGAAGTGCAAAGCATGGATGAGAAATGCCTCAATACTGTGTTCTACTGACATTTTTGTAACTCTATACACACTAGAATTAGTGTGGGTTTACTTGCATGTTAAAGAAATGAATCACATCTAGGAAATGATAAAGAAAATCACAATCAAAAGAAGCTAATACGATCTTACCAGCTAAAGATGAGCTCTTCACAAGATTGGTTGCAGTTTGGTCTTCATCTAACACTATGCTAAAGTTGGAAACCGTAGCTGCAACTTTTGTCACGTCAAACTTACAAGACCCCTCAATTCCCATGTATGGATAATATTCCTCCCTTTGCAATCCACCAACTTTGAGAGCATACTGGTACGTAGTTGTCATTAGGCCTCTGTTTCATCTCGAGTCAAAGTCATCATGAACTTCAAGAAAACCAAATTTCAAGAGTTCAAATGAGATTCAACTGCAAGAACCTGAAATCAACTAATTTGTGAAGGCCTTGGTATACTGGAGTCACTTGTACCAACGACGGTAGTAAAGAAAAAAGGAAAAGCCCCAATTGCATTAGGGTTAGTAGAAAAGTGCCGAACATAAATGACAATACAAAATGCAAATTTTCAGGAGGAGATAGGAGGAGGGGGGAAGTTACAGTAACCGCCCTGATTTGAGGCAATTCTGTGCCAAAGGAAAAATGGTGTGGTAACATGGGTCGTTACTATTACCAAACCATTTTTCCTGTTGCAGAAAATTACCTCAAATAAATTGCCTCAAATCAATGTGGTTGCTGTAACAAACTCATCCTCACTTCCAGTAATTTTTTTGGGTTTCCCACTGCCTACGATGATGATATGATCCAATGGCATCCATTTTTTAGTCATCTAATGGATCAGATCAATGATGAAGAATAATACATGGTGGCATAAAGGGGAGTTCATCCCAGAGGGAAACGCCTTCCGACGTAAAAATATGCCCCATCCTAAAAAAATGTTGATGTTGCATCAATGCTTTTCAAAATCAGCATGGAAATCACCAACATTTTAAAAAAATTATGCATTCTTAATACATTAGAAAATTTAAAGTAAAGAAATAAGCCCAAAAAAAAGGGTTGACGTTGCATCAACACTTTTCGAAACTAACATGAAAATCACTAACAATTAGAAAAAATGTTTATACTTAATACATAAGAAAATCTAAAGTGTCAAAAATATGTTCCAAAAAAAGGGTTGATGTTGCATCAACAATTTTCAAAATCGACATGAAAATCATGATTTTTTGCAACATTAAATTGGTACAATTCTCGTTAAGTTGGTAACTTTGTTAATCTATATTAATATTATACCTAGAGATCTATTATTTTTGCTCGAGTAGTGGTCCTAATACAAAACTTTTGAATCAAACCAAAAATAGACAACATAAACAAAATATACCTTGCACTCCACAAATATACCAATTCCTGTATATATGCTAAATTGGAATGAACATGTGTTGCAAATAAAATGTGTGAAAATGATTTAAATCTTGAGTATCACAAGAGTTACAATATCTATGCATATCATTAATCAATCTCAAATGTAACCATAAACAAGATCCTAATATATATATGCAAACAAAAACAATGTATCTTAGGGGAATTGAAACCAAACTTTTATATTGATTAGTTAGACTTAAAAATTGTAAGGTAAGGGCATTGAATTAGTCCTTAGAACACAAATTTCCTTTTGACAGACTAAGTATAAAAGATGAATATCATTTATAAAATCAATAAAAATGGTACGAGATCAAGGTCACTTGTCATAGTGTAACAATGCTTTCTTAGACATCAATATTGTATTAATGTTGAATCATAGAGAAAGGGGGTCAAACTCTATGAAAATGAATGAGAATATCGATCTCATTGTCTTAACATGATTCTCAATGATTTCAAGAGTATATAATTTACCCTAATTCTGAGAATGAAAACTTGAAGCAGAGATAGAGTGATATAACACAATTATAACATAAAGCCAATAAAGTCGAATCTGAACTGAAATAATAATCTCTATCTGTTGGGCTCTCGTTTTGTCATTTTTTTAACCATTTATTTGACCTTTTTCACACTAATACCTTGCCCTTATAACTGCATATTGCCCTCTTATTGTGCATTTTTAACCCTTTGAGCCGAAAGCCTTTTTGACACACATTTTGAGGTAAAAGTTTCTTATTTTCATTAATTCCTAATTCTATAATAAATTAATTGAGTTTTAAGTTGTTTTTACTATTTATGAATCATTTAGCTCAGTTTTGGTACTAGTAGTGTAGTTTTGGTACCTGATCATGGTTGGCATATTTGTGTCCTTTTAGAAAAAATTCCACCACATGGATTTTGTAACGATTTAGATCACACGCAAGTCGCACGTGTGAACCCCCTACTCAAAAAGAACATTACATGTCACAATT
The DNA here is from genome assembly GCA_000404065.3 of Pinus taeda. Lineage (NCBI taxonomy): Eukaryota > Viridiplantae > Streptophyta > Pinopsida > Pinales > Pinaceae > Pinus > Pinus taeda. Next base: position 25,277 of record APFE031108963.1, read on the forward strand.
TCTAGAACACTAACTTTGGGCACAATTCTTGAGATAATGAAGGGGACTTTGAAAATTTGAGGCATGCGTTTTGTTCCTGGTATAATAAATTGGTTAAATATTGGACAGTTTCATAAAATTCATCATGTTTTAGAAGATACACTTCGTTATTTAACACAAATCTTCCTAAAATGCACAATTTCCTAAGATTTCCAAATCATGCCCATATTTGAGGAAAGTGCACAACAAAATCTAAGTAGTAAGAAGAACAAATATAAATCATTTTAAAATGTATATAAATTATTTGTTAAGTTGTATTTGTATATTGAGGAGAAAAATCACCCAATCTTGCCTTGTAAATCGTCATTTGTTATCTCAAACCTATCTCATAGTTAGGAAAATCTGAGATTGGGGGATTGGTTTTGATCCACCCCAACATTCTTTTGAATAAATATTCAAACTTAGAGCATGACTGGGATGTTAGTCATTAATTTTTGCAATAGGCTTCTGATAGACAATTGATAGCTGATTCCTTTATGGTAGCAAGTCTATGTGCTTTCTTTTGTAAATAGAGCTGATCTAATGAAGGTTGTTCATTCTCAAGTTTTGGAGCATCAATGTAGCTTGATCTAATTGATTATGGAAACATTAGTTAGTTTGAGAAAGACGCCCTCAGCCCCTAGTAATGTTCTACCCTTTTTTACTTTGTTAAATTAGATTGTAGTGTGTTTGATTGTAATGTTTTCAATTTCTATTTTCAAGCTTATCATGCATTTCACTTTCAAATTAGTTCAATTTCAATTTATTACAAGCATTGCTTCATGTTACTTTGATAGTTTAGGCTTAGATCTATCTACATTGCTTTATGATTTTGATGTTCTGCATTTGGTTTTGCGAAACTAACCACCAAAACTAGAATCCTTCTTTTTCTTAGATCCAACCTCCCATTGAATGCATGAACGCTTTCCTAGGAGCAATGAAACATTGCATTTCTGGGCTATGCTAGGGGATTTGAGATAAGGATTAGCCATACAGTATTTAGTGTCATCTTATGTTATTCACGTTCATGTTCCTTCATGAACATGTAATTTACTTGTCAATTTCTAGCAATGATTGCCAACATTAGATTAGAGTAGGTTAGATTATATTAAAGCTTTTATTCCACATAAATATTTTTCGCATCTATAAATATTATGAAAATTATTTGATAATTAAGTTCTGGAATTAAAATACATATATTTTGACCAACATTTTTGGTACCATTGCAAACGAGGTACTAGAAAGGGATTAATGCATTGGTAGTTTTCTTGTTTTTCCAACACTTGTGACTTGGGGGAGGAGAAATGATAAGACACAAAGACACCCTCGTTTTAAAATATTTGGAAAAGAGTCCTAGCTTGCCACATCCATGTTAGTGGGTTTCTTCGAAGCCTCTTCGTGTTGGTTGGGGTGCTTTTATGCAAATGTGGTGTGCTTTAATTTTGCAATTAGTTTTAATTAATTGATTTAGAAGTTAAAATTTCAATTGATTTTGGGCACTGTAAGAATCCCCCATGCACTAATCCATGTATTGGACAGGAATTAGAAACCTATAAGAATGTTCAAGAATCTGTTGGAGAATGTCATTCTAGAACTCTCTCAACTCCTAGTAGTAGCTGGGAAAATCTTTGTATTTAAGGAAGATAAAATATTGGGAGTGATAAAGAATATACCCACACTCTAAGAAGAAATAAGAGAACAAAAGATCCATGAGACACCTCCACAAAAGGATCCAGAAGCCTTCTTTGATCAGCCTTGCCAATTTGCTGAGGAGACCAAAGAATCATGGAGCGAATCTCATGGAAAGAAACCATTAGAACCTAATATTGAGGAGTTCTTGCCATGTCTATATCCAAATCCACCATGTACTCAAGAGACCAACCATATGATAACAAAGGATTTGTACAACATAACAAAGGAGGACGTGAAAGTTGGACTAGATGACGAAGAGAGCCAAGAACAACATGATCACATTAAATATTGGATCCAAAAACCATTAAACTAAAATGTTGTTCTCCTATTCAACAGTTCTTGGCACTATCTCATTCGAAGAAGCTAATTTCTCATATTTTGGTACACATTGAAGCCCATTTCTTAAATCTAAGAGAATAAATGTTATCTTGTTATACACATGGATTCATTGGAAGTAATCCTATACTTGAATAAGAATACTCTTTTTCAAGTAGGATAGGATAGGATAGGATAGGATAGTGAATAAATGAATAAAACTATAAAGACAAAAATAAGTCGAGGTGAAAATTGGGCAATTGACACAATTAGACATAGACCTTGTTTGAAAACTAGGTCTCTTAGTGGAAAAGATTGTAATAAACTCTATAAGTTCATATTTGGTTCATTGGTTCTTCAAAGTATTTTTGTTTCTATGCTTGAGTTGGTTGATTTGGGATTCCTTAAGGCCCACATTCTAACAAATCTTGTCCCATCGACTTTAGCACCTCATATGGGACTAATATTAGAGATCTATTTGAGGGCCTTGGAGTTTTCATACATCAATGGAAAAATTCTTGCTGACAATAAGGGAATACCTCAATGTCTCTTTATTTCTAAATCTCGCAACTGACTTGAATCCAACACATCCATTCGTACATGTTAGAATGAAATCTTGCACCTTAACACTCATTGACATAAATGGTGAGTTGTCTCGCACTTGTTAATGACATCCATCAAAGGTAAATAATTCAATGATTTCTCTCTATATTAGACTTCAACAACTATTATTCACATAGATAGAGTTATGCTAGATATGGGTTTATGGTTCATGGTTCTAACATCAATTACAATAACATGCCCAAAAGAAGGGGGTATCTAATTTCCAACATCAACTTATAGTTCTCCAACTTTAGTATGGTTTCAACATTCTTTCCTTTAAGTATGTATACTAAATTTGTCTCAGTTTAGAATAACATCAACTAATATCTCTATTAGAATCAAGATTCAATTCCATCAACCTTAATCTTCTTCAATTGTAGTGGTGGTTCCAAAGATCTCTACCTTTGCATAGTCCAAGCTTGATGTTTGTAGCCTCAATGCGTTCAATCCAATAGTCCTTTAAATGAGTATTAACAGTTAAACAATTTTGAGGTAAAACACTTTTAATTATTTTATTTATTAGGGATAAATGACATTTAATAACAAATTCTCTTATGCTTGTTATTTTACTTGATTTTATTCACTACCCATTCTTATGCTATACTATGCTTATCATTTCAACCATTTTCTATCCATTATTATGTTTAACTTATATCTCAAATTCCTCATCCACAAATAGGTGGACACCTTGTGACACTTTGTGATGTGAAACATCATAAAACAGAGTAAAGCAAGGGCAAGACACGAAGGTACAAATTGGACAACATATAAATTATTGCAGTGCAATTTGGGGTTATTGTATGAAAATAAGGGAGAAAATTAGGGTCATCATATTATAAGAATTTTGTAATAATATCAGAAGGGGTTTTCGTTGGATGGAAACACTATTTGAAAAAATTGGTACAGGTTATTTACTAGGTAGGATAACACCCCTAATGAAATTTTACTTTTATTTGGTTCTCCTAGTATGTTAGGATGTATTACAGTATCAGAGTGGTATTACCTTAGTCATTACCTTAGATGTCTTTGAAATTGTTATCACTCAGGTTGTCCCTAGGCTCCTGTTTAGGGATACGGTCGAGGTAACCACAAACCAATCTTTGGATTGCAGGTTCTAGCCCACCTGCAATCAGAGAGGGCTCTCTCTTAATGATTCAAATTTGTTGATGATTTTAGGCTAGCTTTTAGCTCAGGGGTTTTTGTTTGTATTTGGATGGAAGGTAGAAATCTCAAGCAAAGAGGAAAGGTAAGGTGTGATAAGTTTCAAACCATTGGGCATGGAGTCATGGATTAAGGCTTGTTATTACGTTTTCTTGGTCACAAGAGGATTAAGGAGCGAGATAGCCACACATGATACAATTATCAATCTGCTAAAAGGATGGAATGACGATCAGAGATGAAAGGCAAAGGAGAATCATTTCATCAGACTGAAAAAGAGGAGAAGTGGATGAATGGTTATCTAGGAGCAGCTAAGAATTCCTAAACTATTATTCATATGTGAAAGAAACAGCGTAAACAAGATCATTTAAGTATACATGTTCATAACTATTTCTGATGAAAACATGAAAAAATGCAGAAATTGAGCTTAAGGTGTAGTTAAACAAATCCTAAGTTATTCTTCTTTTCTGCACTTTAGATGGCGGAACGGTGGTAAAACAAACATGAAAATTAACAGAGTTGAGAAACACTTATTGAACCATGTAGAAGCACAGGAATTCCATAATCACTCCTCGGCCAATCAAGCACATCAAACAGTTTCGAAATCCATGCTTTCAGCAGTCTTTGATTATAGAAAGTATGACAGTTACAGTGCGGGTCTCTGCTTGAAGAAAATGTCGAGATATCAAAGATTAAGCAATTTCCTCGACTCACTCACCAACCAACCCCTTACTCCATCTTTTAGGGTGGTATATATAAGCAAAATATCAGAAAGTCATTTATTACAATTGACCTAAACAGGTCTGCCGGAAAAGCTTTTCTAAAACCTAAGTGTTGCTGGAATTAAATGCAGGTAAGTCCTTTGGGATGCACTAGAGGCAGCTGAATCGAAAGGAGTGCAATGTGGCCCTTGGAGGCTTGATGCGGTACTACTGGAATAACTGTGCTTCAGGATCTGTAGTTCTGTTCTGGTGCAGGTTAAATGTGCAATAACCATGATTTGACAGTTTTGAGTGGCCTCGCCCTCTTTCTTTGACTTTGTTGGAAGGTATCAAATGTTCTCCTGCTTTGGGCTGCTGTTAAGATCTTTCGCTGATACTCTTTGCCGCTACATTGATGGCTTCCGCTGCTTGCTGATACTCTTTGACATGCTTTTTCCCTGTTGATTTGATCTGATACTCTTTAATCTCTATCACTGGTCCTTTCCTGTCTTTAAACCGGATTAATTTGGAAAAATCGGGCGTTTTCGGGCTTTTTTGGCGCAAAACGGGTCAAGGAATCAAAAGATTCCCCAAATATTCCCCAAAATGGCATATTTCCCGTAGCGATGCGCGATTAGCACTTCGCGCTAATCGTGCATAGAAAACTACCTCTGTTTCTTGTTCTGGAGCTCCGAAGTGCGATTTTTCTTCCTGCACGAATTTTTGGTTTCTTGGCTGCTGACGTCAGCAGTACGTCGGATGACGTCAACGGTGGGTCCCTGGTACAGATGTGACATGATAGGGTGCTCATATTTGAAGGCGATGCGATGAACTTCTCCGATGTGATCGCAATATCGAATCGGCGGGGAACGGGAAGGTGTTTTAGTTGGACATGCGATGCTTGCGATTGCCGATATCGCGATATCGCATCGTTTAATGACGGATGGCTCATAACTTATATGGTGAGAATATTGTGATCTTGCGATGCGAGCTGGCTTACTAGGATCTGTGGAGTGTTAAGGAGGTCGACAAGGGGTCTATTGCGGTCGGAAGGAGTGAGCAGGTGCGTTAGACAAGCATTTGAGGTTTCGGAAGGGGTCCGATAACCTAAAAAGGGATTTTATACTCTGGAAGGAGTCCATTGTATTTAGAAGATGGTTTGAAGGGGAAGCATGAGGGTTCTTGCTAAGTTTCAGATAAATTGAACAATTCCCGGGGGTACTTATGGTTATTTTTCAACCAGGGGGAGGGATATTTTCATAGGGGATAATTATTTACATAGTTTAGTAGGGGGATGGGAAAATATAGGGAGTTAAATAATAATGTCAGTAGTTAATATGGAGATGGTAAGAAAGTGCTAAGTTTGGGAGATCTTAGGCTGTTATGAGGGGATAGAACCTTTTAGAGAGAGTATGGAATATCTTTGAGTAAAGCAGATCTTCACCCAAGCTAATGATATGAAAATGATGGAACTTAAGTGGTATCAAGCAGATCTTGACCTCTTTTGGGGAAATTAGTTAATGATTGGGGTAGATGGAGAAAGGAAGTTAGTTATGCCTGTTTTTGAGCTTCTCGCATAGAACTGCCTGGTGATTGTGTCTTGAGTAAAGATGACACCTAGAAACCTAGAACTGATCAGCAATCAAGATTCAACAACCTCAACACTACCTACCCAGCCTACTTACCTAACATTTTTTCTTCTTTTGGTTTGGGTGCACTTAGACTTGCAAACCCATCATTTCAATTTTTCTTTTTCATGCTTTCCTATCTACAGACTACCCTTATTTCATCCGAGGGCCCAGATTAAGCTGTTGGGCTCCTTTGATTCTCTACCTATCTAAGAATCTACCAAGATTAAGCTGTTTGGACAAGATTTTCATTCTGTATATTCAAAAACAGGAAATTTAACCTAGGGAGACCAAGATTAAGCTGTTTGGACCTCCCTTTAACTGAAGATTGTACAACACTGGAATAACTTCTCAAAATATTGGAAGGCAGTTAAATGAACTCTGAGTAGCCTTCTTCGCTTGGAGACTGTTAAGCAAATATGGAGCATTGCAGCATGCAAAGTACGACATATTTGGTCTGAAAAATGTCAATCATGAAATATGAGTAACCTGCTGCGGCAGGAGGCTAACAGAAATGACACAATGGTGCTCTGAGTAAGCAAAATTTAATTAGGCCATGGGAACCATATTCTGGGTTGTTAAATTGGGGCAATAATCATTGTTATTTGTAGTAGATATTAATATTTTAAAACTACCAAAGTTGTATGGAATTTTCATTGTTTGTCCAACATTAGTGGCGTGTTGTATTATCAATATTACATATTTTTTGAGTGCAATACATATTGAAATTTGGTTAATAAGACTAGTGTATTTACAATAATGACAACTCTGCAATTCCATCTTTTATTTTATTGTTCAAGACCATTTCAAATCCTAGGTTTTTAGCACAACTTGTGCAACATAATGAAAATAATCTGCACCTTGTTGTAGTTAATAAGAAAGGGTGAATCCAAGCAAGAGGAAAACTTACAGGAAGGGCATGGCCCTATAGATGGCCAGATTGTGTAGCATCAATCTACTTTGCTTATGCAACTTTTCAAAATTGAAACTTCTAATAAGTTAAAAACATCTTAAAATGGATTGAATAAATTGTTAGATGTTGGGAATCTTTCAAGTGAAGTAATTGACAATGGAAACGAGAGTGAATAATTCCATCACTTAGTATGTGGAAGTAGTTCCACTAATGGATAAACAAATAAGTCTGGAAAAAATTCTTTAGGGGTTGTAGCTTGGGGATCATCTCCCTCTGGCTCAAGTAAGGCAACTGTTAGCAATTCAAGTTGTTCCAGTGGGAGCTTTGGATATGGAATGAGTGAAAATGGTTATGGGTCAAATATGGGTAGTTATGTAGGGTGAAATGCAGACTATGGAGTTGGGACTATGCTATATGGCTTAGAAATATGAGGTTATGGAGGAGGTTATGCTGATGTATATAACAATTAGTGTACGTAGATAACACATGGAGATCCAAAACGATTAAATTAGGAGAAAATGCTCTGGTTGGTTATGGACTTGGAAATGCAATGTAGATGTTTTTGCAAATTGTTCTAGTAGAAATATGAGAGGTAGTGGAGTTGCAAGTCGACAAACACCTAGAAGAGTTACAGTGTAGATTTTTTTTTTACCAGTTGAGAAGAAAATTGTAGCTTTGCATCTTTTTTTTTAAATCTTAGAGGGCAACATATTTGAGACTGCTAAATTAATGAGTTGGAAAATTTATATTAGATCCATTCAATCCGATGTATGACTAGTAATTTCACTCTTCTCCCTAATTCATAGATGCAAAGCACTTTAAAATCTAACTAAAGTTATCGGTGCCTTTCCATTTCAAGGATCAAATTTCATCAACACTGGCTACAATATTAGGAGTTCCAGTCTTTCATCAGATCAAATTGGACATCTATTATTTCTTTCCCTACTGATAATGCATTATGTTAGTGACTAATGCTTCCCCCTCTTGTTGAATTTAGTTAGGGTTTACACTGATGAGTTAGAAACCCACCTTTTTGTTCCTTGAACAATTATATTGCAACTCTCAGCTCTTCCAAATATATAAGAAGTAATCATTCCATTTTTTGTTTGCTTAATATAAAATTGAACTAGAAGTGGAAATGTGATTTGAAGGGAAAGATTGGAATGGTCATTGATATCATTGCGTTGGATTGGCATGGTTGTATTTCTCTACATTGGGTAATACTATAAACTCAATATGAAATTGTATTCTTAGGTCAAGTTTTGAAAAAATATTTGCCCAACAAGTAAATTGTGACCAGGGAATAATTGTATTTAGTAATTTTGGATTATGAAAATCACCTACCTAGAATTGTGTTGGAAGTAAAGGGGTGTTCCTTTGTTTATTTATGCAAATTTAAAGTTCTAGGTGGTGCCAACAAATTCGATCCCTTTTGAGATTTGAATTATATTATGAAATCAAATTGAGATCTATGGAATGAATCTATGGTGCATAAAATTTGTCTTTGAGCAATTATTTTGGTTCTTCATGAAATATGGAATTTGTTTATTTCTATTGAAGGCATGAGCCCCATAATGAATATGCCCAACTTGAAGATTGTTAGTGCAAGAAGATAATGCTCACAACATGTTAATACACTTAAGAGAGTAAACATATATATGCATTCAAATTGTAATTGGTTTGTAGAATGCATTAGTCAATTAACATGCATAATTATGAACATGAGGATGTGAACGAGAGTAATGAAAGTGTAAAGTAGAAAGGTATGCACGGAAAAATGTTTTCATTTAATGAGAAGGTAGATAGGCACAAGGGTTATCTATGCTAGATTTGAAATTGTACACCAAATATGGTGAGATTTGATAGCTCCTTAAGGTTTTGGTATCTACTATATGTTTCATAATAACAATTATGAAGTTTTGGACATAAATGGATGAGGAAGGAGAAATGGCTAAATGATCAAGGTAAGGATTTATGGCTTGTAGGTGTAGAATTTTTACAGTTCAAATTTGTGGTTATGAGATGTCAAAGTTTAGGGTTTTGAGCTTTGCCTTTAAAGTTTTTGCATAGTACGTTATATCATTCTTTTCTCTTGAGAGTTGGGATGAAAGAAAGTTGGAAATATAAATGGGTTTTGCATTTTACACATTACTAGTTGACAAAATTTTCAGCCATGAGAAATTATTGTAAGCTCTTGATAATACAATCTTAGAAAGTGAGTTTTAAAATTGAAAAAACGAACTTGTTGCCTCAATTTCCATTGAAAGGGAAATTGTAACATCACTAGTATGGTTGAAAGTGAGAACACTTCTTATGCTAACATTGAAAAATGTCAATTTTCATGTTCAAATATTGTTGTATCAGTGATTGTCAAATGCATTTATGATATAATTGTTGTACATGGGAGATGGATAATATTTGTGACAACAATGGTAATAAAACAAAAGGGGACAATTAGAACCCGCCAAAGGACTTTATTGGAGACATATTTATTTTGCATGAGGACATGAAAATGTCTTAGCGTGGGGGAGACGTTGGGCTCCCATTTTGTCATGTTTTCCAACTATTTATTTGACTTTTTCCCCACTGATACCTTACCTTTGTAATCACAAATTGCCCTCTTATTGTGCATTTTTAACTCTTTGAGCCCAAAATCGTTTTGAACCACATTTTGAGATAAAATTTTCTTATTTTCATTAATTCCTAAGCCTCTAATAGATTAATTGAGTTTAAAGTTGTTTTTACTAATGAAAAATTGTTTAGCTTGTTTCGGTACTAACAATGTAGTTTCAGTACCCAATCACGGTTGGCATATTTGTGTCCTTCTAGAAGAAATTCCACCACATAGGTTTTGTAGCCAAAGGTCTCGAAATAATTATACACTATTCAAACTACTCCTAGGTTGTACATGTGAACCCCTACCTCAAAAAGAACATTACATGTCACTATTTCTAGACTGTCAATTTTGGGCATGATTCTCAAGGAAAGGAATGCAAATTTGAAAATTACGAGACATGATTTTTATTCATAATATAGAAAATTGGTTTATTCTTGAACCATTTAAAAAAATTCATCATGGTTTGGAAGATACACTTGGTTATTTAATACAAATCTACTTAAAATTGAAAGTTTGCATATATTTCCAAATCGTGCCCAAATTTGAGGCAAAAGCAAAATCATCCATCTAAACAACAAGGGGAATTAATCTCAGTCATTTTCCAATTTACATAAATTAATTTTTAAGCTGTATTTGTATTTTGGGGAGAAAAATAACACAATCTTGCATTGTAAATAATCATTTGTTATCTTGAATTTATCTCATAGTTAGAGAAATATGAGATTGGGGGATTGGTTTTGATCCACCATAATACTCTTTTGAACAAGTATTCAGAATTAGAACATGGTTGGGACGTTATTCATTGATTTTTGTAATAGGCTTGGGATAGATAGCCGACAACAGATTCATTGGTGGCTACAAGCCTATGTGCTACCTTTTGTAAATAGAGTTGATCTAATGAAGGTTGTTTGTTCTCAAGTTTTGGCGCATCACTATAGCTTGATATGATTGATTATGGAAACATTAGTTAGGTTGAGAAAGGGCTCTTCAATCCTAGGTAATGTTTTGCCATTTTTTAATTTGTTAAATGAGATTGTAGTGTGTTTGATTTGTAAAATTTTCAATCTTTGTTTTCAATCTTATCATGCATTTCATTTTCAGACTAGTTCACTTTCCTTTTATTACCAACATTTTCTTCATGTTGTTTTGACAATTTACAGTAGAGCTATTTACATTGCTGTATGTCTTTTATTTTTTACATTTGGCTTTGTGAAACTAATCACCAAAACTATAATGCTTTTTTTTCTTAGATCCAACTTGTTATTAAATGCATGAATTCTTTCTAGGGAGTAGTGAAAGATTGCATTCTAGGGCTATGGTAGGGGATTTGAGACAAAGGGTAACCAAATAGTCTTTAGTTTAAGCTTGTGTTATTCACATTCATTTTCCTTAATGAACATGTCATTTACTTGTAAATTTTTAGAAATGGTAGCCATTATTAGATTAGATAAGGTTAGATTAGATTATTTTTTTGATTCCACATATATTTTGCTAGCATATGTAAGAATTACGACCTTGTTTTGATAATTAAGTGTTGGAATTAAAATACTTATATTTTAACCAACATTATCCACACAAAATTAATCTATATATAGTTCGCATAATGATATTCACAATCATTATTAGTATATCAATCATTAAGTAATATAAATAACAATACATATACAAAAAATAACTATATAACATATGCACATAAATGGAAATGATACATTACAAATTAGTAACACAATTGTGAGGGGACCTCCCACAGGTAGTGCCTAGGTATATTACTATCAAGAAAGTTGAGAAATCATGCTGCAATCATAGATTAAACAAATCTTCTATTAATTACAACCAAGTTACAATAGGCATGCTAGCGCATAGATTTTACAAAGTCTGAGGAACAAGATCAAAATCATAATATTGACTAGCTAACTCAACATCACAGTGCCTGGTTATATTTATAAGTGTTACATCAAATATTACATCCAAATATTGCCTACAAGAGGCCATGATACAAATATAAGATCTAATCCTCTGTCCTAGGAATATATCTCCTCGTAATAACTAAGATACTAAACAAAATATCTCCTTCCGCCTTTGTAAGCTTCACTAAGTTCATTTCTGGTGTGGTAAGATAGCCCATATCTTAAATGTGCACTTGGTCAATATCAAAATAGGGTTTTGTAATGACTTGATTATCGATAGGCACACTATGGAAACCTTAACGCTTCAATTTGACTTTAGGGATACTTGAAGGGATTCAAATGTGCACCAAGAAGAAAGATGCTATGCTACTATGCACTCATCCAAGATTCCAATTTAGACTCCCATGTGCATGGCCATGAATGTGATGTACAATGACATAACGGTTCCTTTGGGTACCATAATCCTTGTGTTGGTATTAGAAGTGAACTATATTTCCATCATTAGCAATATAACCTCAAAATGCACTTAAATCTAGTAAAAAATGCAAAATTTTAATAAGTTAAGCAAGGTGTACCTCATCATACTAATTATAGGTTTTTGAAGCCAATAATAAGGATTTTTAGGGCACAAAAGATATAATAGGTAAGGGAATAGTAAGGAAAGAGGGTAGCTAGAAATGTCAATGCTGAGAACCAACTTGATTATGCAATAATTATCATATTTTAGTATAAGAAATTAAGTAAAACTATGTAATAAGTTGTAAATGTTAAAAAATAAAATAACGAAAGGTTAGTTGGAAGAGGGTACAATTTCTCTAGTCATCCTTTTGATGTATAAATAATTATGGAGAACGAATAGTAAACTAGTTAGATATCCTTCCCCGTATTTATCTCTCTTCTTAAGTGTGTGTGTTATTGATGTTATTTCCAAATGTAGTCTCTTCTTGAATGCATGTTAAAGCCTAACCTTAATAGACCACGATAATAGAGTTCATGGATTGACACAATGAATGGATGACTCTCGCAAACAAAAAACTAAGAATGGAAATTAAAAGAGTGCAACAAGAAGGGGTTGAGGTAGAAGCCATGATGGAATTTGAGCTAAAGATATAAATTTTGTAGTTATAAGAGAAAAACAAGGTTTTATAAATGTGTTTATGAAGAACATAAGATGTTTGAATGCCCTTGAAGAGAAGGTGTACATGGAAATTAATCAAGAGCATAGTTAGTGCAAGAAGAGATGTTATGGGCTATAAGTGTAACCAAGATAGTGAAAGAGGATGGAGAAACATAATGTTTCATAGGGATATGATTGCATTAGTACTATCAAGTAACATGGGAAGATAAATACTAAGAAAAAACATCTTGAAAGAAAAATACAAGTTTGTAATGGAATGTCACATGCTTCCTCTCCTTCTTGACATAATTTATATCTATACCCCTAGTCAATACTAAGATGGGATGTTAAGAGGAGTAATATTTCCTAGTAGAAACTTACATAATAGGATGTAAACCTTAATGACCCCTTTTAAGTTTAAAAAATGTTACAAAATGATGATAATTAGCATAGAAACACAAAAATATGCTTTATTGTGAAAATTTCCACTTATGGTTTGTTGTGGTAAAAACACAACCCCCCCATTATTTAGTTAATTTTCATTATGGGTACCCTTTGATTGAATGGTTAGTCATATTACTATATGATTTTGAGAATTTAGATTGCTTCAATGAGTTCAATCTGTTCCTATCATAAATTTTTGACGTCATTTGGTTATTTCATTTGTAAATGGTGCCTAATTGAAGATTAGATATTTTTCACTGCCTTGGCCTATTAAAATGTATAATTTGTACATTATTATTATTATTTTTTTAATTTATATATTTGTAAATATTAATTTGTATTTTATACATAGCCCCTAAGACCAATATTAATATAATTAAGCAGCTTTAGGTTAGGCCTTAACCATTAAACAAGTGGTTCTTTTTTGAAATAATCAGAGATATTGAAATTCTAACATTAAGGAATCCTTTTAGAATTCCCCGATGTCAAAGCCTCGATCTATATTATAAGTGGCATGGAAAGAATATTAAATTCGAAATATATATGTGGCAAACCCTTTTTATAAACTTCATATTATTAAAAAAAACATATCATATAACCAAAGTCTGACCATTATATAAAGGTACTATAATTTATAAGCAGCTGCCGAAGGGCCCACCTGCCACATCATTATGCCCACTCCCATCAGGGCCAATACTTATCGAAGATTTTCAACTGAGCAGGCTTTTAAAAACTCTGATCCCCAACTTCTGATAATCATATCCCTCGGATCTCTGACTTCCGATATCTGCTAGGCTTCGATAAGTTAGACCCGACATGCTTATTAACGATGGCCTAATCAGAATATCATGTCCGCCTGTATATCGAAAATTTTAAATAGTAACAATTGTAAAACCCCCGATATAAAATCTCTAATACAAGGCTCTGATATAATGGGCCCGATAAAGTTATTAAAGGGAGTTGAATACGACATCGCATCCTCTCCATATCAGAGCCGCCTAATACCACGACTATTTCGTTTTGTCTCATTTTAAAAGTTCCGATGAGCTTACCTTCGATACCACTAAGCTCTTGCCACTTGCGACTATTTTATACAACCTCTTTTTCATTAAGTAAAATCCACCTAGTTATGAAGTTGGGCATAAAAAAAGTTAATTTACATTTTATTTTTATAATTCGTTTTTCACTGTAAAAGAATTATATGCAACTAATTCTAGTTTTGTTTGACATAAAAGCTTCTAGGGCCGAAGAAGAAATAAATCTAGTCAATATTCTCGAATGAACCCCACCAAGTGGCATAACGTTGGATAAGAATAGATAGAGGTGGTTGAAACAATGAGGCTAAGGTTGGACTTCAACATGAAAAGTGCAATTTTATCATGTCAGAAGCAAACCAAACTCATCAACATGTACCAAACAAGGTGATTTTTCTCAACTGTGGCCATCTACGCGTGGCCAAAACCCTAACTGAAGGAATCATTTTGTTTCATTTTCTTGTAATTAACTTAGTTGTTGAGAAATAGAGGGGGATTGTAAATATTTCCACTATGTATAAATACCCATCTCTCATTGTGAGAAAGGGGCAACCTTTAGGGATTCAAATATAAGAGAAAAAAGGTAGAGTAATATTAGAGCTTATAGGTTGTTTGTATAGAAGGAGTTAAGACTCATTTGTAATATTGTAGTGAGAACAGATCCATCTGTGCAGATAGGGAATTGATTTAGAGATAGCATAAGACCTGCATTATTGTAATTCTCTGATGTTTTATGTAATTAATTCATTTTTATAATACTATTTATTTATGTAATCAGATGCACACCACTATTGCTTGCTCTATTATTGAAAACAAATTCTTTAGATTTCAAATTCATTTTTGGAGTATGAGTATGTATGTGGCTTTTCAACACTACTGTTGACTATTTATTAAAATGCTCATTTAGAATCCGGTCAAGCTACCTTGTAGGATTAATCAGAAATGAGTTTCAAAACTGGAACTTGCATAAGGACAAACCTTTATCTCCTTGTGCTGCTAGTTATCCAACAATTTATTCTTATAGATGTCATGCTTTCCACATGTCATGTATCTGAACTATTTCAGTATTGTGACATGGATCTTTTTGTTCTTATGCATATGCTTATTAGGAGTTGGATTTATTTATAGTTAAGTGTCTAGTAACTACTTATTAGGCATTTAGTTGTTCATAATTGCTTTAACAAGGATTAGATCTTGTGAATTATTTCCCTGGTCTATTTCCTTTATCTCATTTCAATTCCAACATGCTTCTTTTCCCATCCTTTTAGCTTGCTTTTGATTGAGAGAAGGACTAATCCTTCCTTTAATCAAGATAGGGATAGGATTAGATGCATCTTAGATTATAATTTGTATTTAACTCTACTTTATGCACCCTATAAGTCCCCTCATACATGGGTTGTCTTTAGAGTTGTTCGGTTGGGCCATAAAGTCAGCTTAGGGATCACTTTCTTGCCTGAGCATATAGAAGAGCCGATATGATGTCTCTTCTCTATTAGTAGATGAATGTCATACTTTAAGCCATTAGAGATAGAGAGAAGGTAACTGGACCTAGTCTAACCAGTGAGAACCACAATTTCAACGGAAAAGTAATTGTTTTAAGTTCCCTATCGGGTGGTCTCCCTTAAAATGTTGAAAGGTCATTTTTTCCGATCAACATTTTTTGCGCTAGAAGGAGGGCTTGATTCAAATTGTTTGTTAAAGTTTTTATTGCAGAATTTTGAACTTTGAATTATGGGTTCCTCCAAAAAACCTCCTTGGAGATTCTTTAATGTATCACACTAATCCAATGAAGGGATTTAAAACATTGTCTAAGGTAAAGTTCAATGGTAAGTCTTCTACCTTTAATCACCTTTTTTAGTTCATTTCAAATTATCAAAAATTTAATATTGATGAGGTTGATCTTGGTAGGATTTTCACATATACTTTGACAGGACAAGTAAAATATTGGTGTCTTTCACTTCCAGTTGCCTCAATACATAGCTGGGATGCGTTTGCAGCGATGTTCCTTTAGGTTTTTCAACGATACACCTACAAAAAGGTGTGCAAACAACTACTTGAATTGCGTAGGACAAATGGTGATCCCTTGGATCAATTTTTAGTTAAATTTAAATTGACATTATTGCTCTTTAAATCCAATGACTTACCTCCTGAATATCAATTAACAAGTTGGTTTAAGTATTTAATTTCTCTTCCTTGTAATTCTAGTGAAGAATCAGATACTAAGGAAGACACTAAAAAAGTTATTTATGACAATGAAAGTGTTGAACTTGGTTCTTCTTTATCTTCCAAAACCATTTTAATTCATTCCCAATCCTCAAATGGATTTGTTTTTGAAAGTGAAAAAGATATTAGTTCAAACAATTCCTCTCATAGTCATAATGTTTTCAATGATTATAAATCAACTCCGATTTCTCAATCCTACAATGATAATATACCTTCTTGCATTTTTAATCTTGAGGATAATAATGATTTTAAATTTATAATCATTTGTAGAAAGGAAATCTCTGTAAACAAACTTCCACTATGTTGTAACATAATTTGTAACATAGATGTATATTACAAATTACCTTTCTCTCATTCTTTTCAATTTCTTTCTTTGTTCAATTTTATTTTTGATCTTTTGCACATACTACCGTGGCATCATGAGCAACAAATTTCCACACTCTCATCAAATGCATTAATTAGTACATGCAATAATCAATTTCAAAATTTCAATCATCTATTTCAATTTCTTCTTAGGTTGAGGTTCTATCTTATGATTGGACAATTGATTTCAGATTTCCAAATGCATTTTACACAAATGATAACACTCGAGAGTACATGTATGCATTTTGACCAACCATGCATTATTTTTAGAAATATTCCTCATTGATATCCACTCGATTCTTTTGAAAAGAAGATTTTTGATTTGTCTTTTTTCTTTACAACAACTTTTCATTTGCAAAGATTTAACATTTAACATTGGTTTATTGTTTCTTCTTTCTTTGGATTCTTTTCAAACATCTGAATCACATCCTTATTTTGATGATCCTATAGACAAATATTTGGAAGAGTTTCAAGGGAAGTATTTTGTAAATAATTTTATTTTATTTTTTTCAATTTTAAAAGTACGTTGTGCGTTTCATTTTTGTTTTAATGTTTCAACTACAGTTTTATTTTTCCTGACATTTGTTGTTTGCATGCATGCAAAACTAAAGTTGCGAGCATGGCTACACTGGAAGTTTGATTTCACCTAGTCTTAATCTACTTTTTAGAATAGGATTAGGGATAGATTAGATTTCTTTTTGTTAATGTTTTGTAGATTGAATAAAAAGATGACTTTAAAAATTCTTAAGAAATACATGGAAGAAGATGAAGATAAATAAGGCAAAGTTATTACCAAATTCTTCCAGGTATGCATCATCTGATTGCTTTATTTCAATTTGTTCTTCTTTTCCTTTAGTTTTTTCTTCCTTATGTTTGTTTTTCTTCCTACAGGTTTTCTTTGGAATAATTTGGAAGATCAACAAAGCATTTGTGAAAATTTTAATGAGGACAATTGCCAAAACGCATTTAGGGCAATTTTCTTTCTCATTTCCAAAGCTTTCATTTATTATGAAAGATTGATTATGAGGAATTTATATTTTGTTTGGAAGCCAAACTTATAGAAGGAAATTAACCTAGTTTGAACTTTTATAAACAATTTTCTTTCACAACTCCCCATTATATTAGAAAATGATTTAATGAATAACTAACTTATTAAGCAAGACAACATTAACATGCTTGGCATTCTTCTTAACAAGAAACATAATTTCTTATGTCAAGATCATTCTTTTTACTTGTTTAAGTTGAGTATTGTTTATATTATGATTTTCTTTTTGTGGTTGATTGTTTTTTGGTTTTGCTAGTTTCTCTTGGCTCTTGAATTTGGGTTTGAATTAATAACATCTCACTTCTTCCCTCTGTAATCCCTTGAGTGCCAATTTGACCTTTACCTCACATTGATTTAAGTAATATTACCAAGCCTTTTTAAAGAGTTCCTTTTAAACCAACTTTGGTTAATACTTAGAGAATTTTTACTTTTAGTTAATAAAATTCACTAGTAAAAGGAAGAATATAAAAATAATCATCAAATTTCTTTCTTTCAAATTCAGATTTGAAACTTTAATTTTTTTTCTTTATCATTTTGATAATCTCACTTTATGACATAAGAGATAATTATGTTTCTGCAACAACTTATATTATAAAACATCTCTTGCTAAAGCAACAAAAAGCAACAAACAAGTTTAGTATTTTTGTAATTCTTCTAGGTCATCCCAATCTCTTAAGGAGAAGATTTGTCTCCCCATTTATGATATAATTATTAGAGTGTAAATTAAAAGTTGTGTAAAATACTTGAAAAATAGGGGGTCTCAGTTATGAGCCAACCTACCATGATCATGGGTCTTGATGGTTATGAAATTATCATATCTGGTCACCAAACCAGGATAATGGCTTATCACAATTCGCTGTAAGATGAGAGGTCTAATCACGAATCAACTTGTTCATGACTATTAAATCTTGTGAATGGCATTGTCAATATCTGGTTACCAAGCTAGGACAATGGTTTTTAGATTTATTAATGAATTATGTCCCCTTTGAAATATTTAAACATAGATGGGATACTGACATTTATTTTGGGCTAAGAGGTAACCCTATTGAGGCTATGAATGCCTGCTGGCAGCAACGGCTCTACCTATGACAACGAGAGTTCATCTTTGTTATTAAACACAATGATAGGCTTTTGTTATTTAAGTTTAAGTTGTTATCAATTAAATAATTGTTGTTAAACATGACTCTTATAATCAATACTGGAAATATACAAAATGATAAAACTCTATTATTTGTTAGTGGGATTTCATTGAAAATCTGAATCCTAACACTTTGATTGATTTAAGCTTATTCCTTTTTCTTAGAATTTCATCATTTTTCCAGAGCTAATTGTTTCTTCCCAGTGTGTCACCATTGTTGTGGTAAAAAGACAAACCCCCATTATTTACTTAATTCACATTACAGAGACCCTTTGATTGAATGGTTAGTCATATTACTATATGATTTTGAGAATTTAGATTGCTTCAATGAGTTCAATCTATTCCTATCTTCTTATCATAAATTTTTGATCTCATTTGGTTGTTTGGTTTGTAAATGGTGCCTAATTGAAGATTGGATATTTTTCACTGCCTAGGCCTATTAAAATGTATAAACTGTAAACTACTTTTGTTTTATAAATTTATTTATTTGTAAATAATTAATTATCAATTGTAAATATTATTTTATATTTTATACATAGCCCCTGAGACCAAGATTGATATAATGAAGTGGCTTTAGGTTAGGCCTTAACCATTAAAATGGTGGTTCTTTTTTGAAATAATTAGAGATATTGAAATTCTGACATCAGAGGAATCCTTTTAGAATTCCACAATGTCAAAACCATGATCTATATTATAAGTGGCATGGAGAGCATATTAAATTCGAAATATATATGTGGCAAACCGTTTTTATAAACTTCATAGAATTAAAACAAGCATATCATATATCCAAAGTATGACCATCATATAAAGGCACTATAATTTATAAGCGTCTATTGGACGGCCCACGTACCACATCATTACTCCCGCTCCCATAAGGCTCAGTACTTATAAAATATTTTCAACTGAGCAAGCTTTTAAAAAATTCAATACAACATCCCTTCATATCCCCAGCTTCCGATAATCATATCCCTCTAATCTCTGACTTCTGATATCTTCTAGGCTCTGATAAGTCGGACCTGATATGCATATTAACGATGGTATAATCCGAATATCGTGTTTGCTTGTATATCAAACCTTTTAAATGGTAACAATTGTAAAACCTCTAATATCAAATCTCCGATACAAGGCTCTGATATAATGGACCCAATAAAGTCATTAAAGGGAGTTGAATATGATATCACATCCTCTCCACATTGGAGCCATCCAATATCTCAACTATTTCGTTTTGTCTCATTTTAAAAGTTCCGATGAGCTTACCTCTGATACCATTAAGCTCTTGCCAGTTGTGACTATTTAATACAACCTCTTTTTCATTAAGTAAAAAACACTTATTTATGAAGTTGGGCGTAAGAAAAGTTAATTTACATTTTATTTTTATATTTCATTTTTCACTGTAAAAACAATATATGCAACTAATTCTGGTTTTGTTTGACAACGAAGCTTCTAGGGTCAAGGAAGAAATAGATCTAGTCAATATTCTCGAAGGAACCCCACAAAGTGGCATAACATTGGATAAGAATAGATAGAAGTGATTAAAACAACGAGGCTAAGGTTGGATTTCACTGTGAAAATTGCAATTCTATCATGTCAGAAGCAAACCAAAATCATTAACACTTACCAAACAGGGCAATTTTTCTCAACTGTGGCCATCTACATTTGGCCAAAATCCCAACCAAAGGAATCATTTTGTTTCATTTTCTTGTAATTAACTCAGTTGTTGAGAAATAGAGGGGGACAATTAATATTTCCACTACGTATAAATACCCATCTCTGATTGTGAGAAAGGAGGAGCCTTTAGGGATTCAAATATGAGAGAAAAGAGGAAGAGTAATATTAGAGCTTACAACTCATTTGTATAGAAGGAGTTAAGACTCATTTTCACTATTGTAGTGAGATCAGATCCATCTGTGAAAATAGGGAATTGATTTAGAGACAACAAAGGACCTGCACTATTGTAATTCTCTGATGTTTTATGTAATTCATTCATTTTTATAATAATATTTATTTCTGTAATCATATGTACAACACTATTTATTGCTTTATTGTTGAAAATAAATTCTTTAGATTTCAAATTCATTTATGGAGTATAAGTATGTATGTGGCTTTTCAACACTACTGTTGACTATTTACTAAAATGCTCATTTAGAATCTGGTCAAGCTATCTTACAGGGTTAATAAAGAATGAGTTTCAAAATTGGAACTTGCATAAGGATATACCTTTATCTCCTTGAGCTGCTAGCTATCTAACAATTTAATCTTATAGATGTCATGCTTTCCACATGTGATGTATTTGAACTATTTCAGTATTGTGACATGAATCTTTTCGTTCTTATGCATATGTTTATTAGGAGTTGGATTTATTTATAGTTAAGTGTCTAGTAACTACTTAATAGGAATTTAGTTGTTCGTAATTGTTTTAAAAAGGATTAGATCTTGTGAATTATTTCCCTGGTCTATTTCCTTTATCTCATTTCAATTCCAACATGCCTCTTTTCCCATCCTTTTAGCTTGCTCTTGATTGAGAGAAGAACTAATCCTTCCTTTAATCAAGATAGGGATAGGATTAGATGCATCTTAGATTATAATTTGTATTTAACTCTACTTTATGCACCCTTTAAGTCCCCTCATACATGGGTTGTCTTTAGAGTGGTTTGGTTGGGCCATAAAGTCAGCTTAAGGATCACTTTCTTGCCTGGTCATCAAGAAGGGCCGATATGATGTCTCTTCTCTATTGGTAGATGAATGTCATACTTTAAGCCATTAGAGATATAGAGAAGGTAACTGGACCTAGTCTAACCATTCAGAACCACAATTTCAACAGAAAAGGAACTGTTTTAAGTTCCCTAACGGGTGGTCTCCCTTAAAATGTTGAAAGGTCATTTTTTTTTTCCGATCAACAAGGTCCAAATTAGAACTTCATATTTTACATGTCATATATACTTACTTTGTATATTTGGGCTAAATATATTAGATTCAGTGTAACATCCCCCATTAAACCTCATGTAAAAATACAAAGTATTATAATTTTTTTTATGGAATTTACTAGCATGTAATATTCCTAATCACTTATTCCATATTCCTTATCAAACAATTAGATAAAATCATCATTGTTACATAAAGTAACTTTAGATAAGTAATAACAAGTCACATAACATAACAACCATTGTTACAACATATTAACATAAAGCTCTTTGTTGTAACCTTACACCATTATCATTGTTCATTTAATTAGGCTAGTTAATCACATATTTGATGATGTAGGTGTCAATGCCATGCAAGGAAGAAACATCATTAGAATGGCATAATAGGAAAACACATCAAAGGACACCACTATACCTTGGAAACCTCAAAGGGAAAACTAGAAAACATTTAATTTATTAAATGTTTTGTGAAGGTGTTCATCCCTCACTTAATGGCTGTAAGGGAGTCCATCCCTTGACAATTATTAATTTTTTTATAAAGAAATACCATCTTAAATTGAAACATAACAAGCTAGAGGTAATTACATTAATCATGATATCATTTACCTCATAATTCCTTGAACACTATGTCTTTGTGGCCTGGTTGTTCCCCTGTAGTGGATTATCCTACATTTGACAATCCCTCAATCAACATGGACCATTAGATCTTTGCCTATAATAATGTTAAATATAATCCATCCTTCACATAAGTCAAAATCCTTTCTTGCAACTACTACTGTCAACAACTTCACCATTGTGGTTATATAAGATATTTACCAAACCCAAACAATAAGCCTCTATTAGTTATACTTAAAGCATCTTTTCATGTTCCTCTTTCTTGCACACGCATTAATTAAAAGTACATAATTTCACCAACATTCCTATTCATCCATGCATATCTAAACCTATAACACCTGTCTATCCATCCAAATCTCACATGCATAAAGTAAAAAGCATAAAGATTAACAAGACATGCTCATATATCCACACTTCACATGCATTATAAGAAATGAAGCAGATAGATTTTATCTCTGCCCACAAGAATACGATAATATTTAAAAGATTCATCCTGATTATAACAATAATATTTAAAATAATCACCATGATTATCACTATCTCTTCACACAAGAAGAGGGAAAATATTCCCAAAAGATAAACACCACAACTATTATTATTTTCTTTGCACAAGAACACATTCTTTTCCAAAAGAAAAAATCATCGTAACTACCCAAATTCATTTAAAAGAGAACTAGTTGCATAGTAGCTCATTATCTTAGTGCATGTAAACAAATACTCTTTTCCAAAGGAAGCTAACACAATAACTATTATTTCTGTGTATACAAACACATATTCTTTCTCAAGAAATTAATACAATAACTATTACTTCTATGCTTATAAACACTTGTTCTTTTTCAAGAACACTAACACAATAGCTAATCTTTTTATGTATATAAACGCATATTCTCCTCAAGAAAAACTAACATGATAGTTATTGTTTTGTCCACCTCAACACATATTTTTTCCAATAAAACTAGCAAAATAACTCTTATCTATGTGTATATAAGCACATATACTTTTTCAAGAAACTAGCAAAATAATCACATATTCTTTTTAGGAAAACACATGGCTATTTATCTTTTTATGTACATGATTTTCATTTTTTGCAAGAAAATATCATGGTTTCTCTATCTTTTTATGTGCAAGATTCACATGCATTCTTTTCAAGATAATATCATGGTTAATCCATATTTTATGCATAAGAACTAGACAAACCTTTTAGACAATACCAAGGTTAACTTAACTTTTGTGCTCATAAACCCCACAATTCACACAATTAATCTAGCCATGCAATCTTTTCAAGAATTCACGCACATATAACTTATCTTTTCCTCAAAGAGTTTACCCTTTGTTTTCTTAACTTCCATCTCCATATTTAGTAGTATGCCGACAATGTCTTTGAAAAAATATTTTTCACTTTCCCTAGCAGTTCAATTAATCGACAACTACCACTAGTCAAACAACCAAGATATGTTGATTATTTCCATAGTTCTTTTAGCGATAGATTGTAAAGATAAATCTCTTTTGACTGCAGATCAATCGAAGACATTTGATAATATATATGAAGACCAAATCAAAATTTAATATTTATCACCCTATAAAGTCGTAGGTAAAGTTCTCATTTTGATTAGGTTTTCAGAAGGACAAACTCACTGTCACACCATTTTGAATCTATTCATGGGGCACAAAAAATACCCACATGGGCAGAAGACATTCCCCACATAACTCAATATTTTCCCTTCTGTGATTTTGGTTTGTCTGGAAATACTCACAATTCATCCAAATGGAAGTGAAGGTATTCTTGCCCTCTCATTTCACTTCATGGTTTCCTGTAACATCTATCAAGAAACTAGGAGAGTATGCGAGTTCGCAGGTTGGGAGTTCATTGTGTGGGTTTTCTTCATTCTTTAAAAGTAAAACAAAAATGTTGTTATTCCTCGTATTCCTGCATAGATCCATAGTCAAGAAAAGAATTATACTGATAATGTAAATGGTGGTTGGAACAGTTCACAAAGTTATAACTTATTCTTGATTCTACCAACTTATTGAAAACTAACTATTTTGGATTAAGTCAAAACCTTTTAATTCCATGTTATTAAATTTATCACGTGCTTCAGGGATATTACATTTAGTGACCTATCATCAACTCAAAATTGAGTCTTTAAGATTTATAAACTTGAGGATTTGTGGGTTCTTAAACTTATCAAGATGATGGTACCTAAGGAAAACTCTACATTGATATTACACAAATATGCCATTGATTGACACAGTGTTATTTAAACTCAAATCCATAAGAACTGGGATAATGTAGAGAAAGCATAATTCCTCTACACACATAAATTTCTTGTGTCTTACTCTAAGAGGCCAGTTATTGTATTCAGGGTAGGAATTTCAAATCCGAAACAATTGTCAAATTTTATGGTTTTTGCAACTTTAGTGGTAGTTTTAATCATTTTAACAAAAATATATTGATGGGTACAAATTTTTTTTTGGCTATATTTGATAGGAAAATCACCTGACCATGTCAAATTCTAATGATTTATGCAATTTTAGTGTTGGTTTGGATCATTTTAACAAACAAATTTTTATGGTTAGAGAATTTTTTTTTTGCTATATTTGATGGACAAATCAAACTATGCGATGAAGTTAAATTCCATCCCTCATTGAGATGGTTTCTCCTAATGACGTTAAATTCCATCACTTATTGAGTTGATTTCTCTGATTTATCCTTTTAAGAATGTGACAGGGATGACAATCTATAAATTTATTGGAATTGTTTCACTGCAAAGGAGACTTATTTTGAAAAACGAAGTCTATATACTTTGCATGTGAAGAAATATCTCAATCAGACTCATGCCACGTTTGAAGTAAAGGCTTTATTGGTCACTTTCACAGGCAAAACATTTTCAATTATTTTTAAAAGATCATTTAAAAAACTGTTAGTTATGGAACTGAAGTTTGCATCAATATCATCGGTTAATAATGTCATATCACGTCAATGTGATTCGTTGATTATGCATTAATATGTGTAATAGTAACTATTAATATAATTTTAAGATTATGATTAAGTAAAATATTATATCAGTAAATAAATTTCTTTGTAGGAAAATCAATTTGTTTGACTATTAAAATGTATGAAAGTGTATATTTTCTATCTTTTTATTTGAATTTTATAATATTTTAAAATTATTTCTCTAAATTTAAATCTATAACCTTATATGTGTATACATATCAAATATTCTTCATATTATATATATAAAATAATTTTATGTGAAATATTTTTTTTTTTTTTTTTTTTTCCAAATATTAAAATTATATATATAATATATACATAATATATATATATTTATTGTGTAACCACCCCTCCCACATTTACCTAGTTTCACTGGTCTGCTAGGGTAAACATGAGACAAAGATTTACTATGACATAACTCAACCTCCAAGATCCCATAAAGGAAGTGGGCCTAAAATTGACCATTGACTAACGACTCACAACATTCCACATAGCTATAGGGACACTTAGGGTCCAGAGAACCACCCCAGGTGACCAAACCCTAAGTTGGGGTTCCTTTTCACACACTTTAACCCCAATCCATGCATTACATGGCCTCAATGCAGTTATAGGTCTCCAACTGCATACACAAGCCTGCTCGGCTGTGGTTGTGACCCAAATTGTGTAGTTCAGAGGGTGCGGTCCCAACATATGAGCCTAAATTCCAAGCCAGCCTTGAGACCACTACCCATAACTTCTTGAAACTTCTTAGAATCAATAATGACATGAAAACAATACTAAACATACAAACTTGAAGGCAAAATTTGAACAAGATTGCTTAGAACATAACATACATTTTGTCAAACACATGGCAAACAAGTAAGCTATAGGTCATGAATGCATATCTGATCATAAAAGTTTGAGTTTCATCTAAGAATCACTGAGAAGGACCTATGCCCTCCCCACATAGTTGCAACAACAATTATTAGTCCATACATTCATCATTTGATCAATAACTAAACCATTCATGACAAGAGCCATAGAAGATACAAATCATATGAACAACATTTAACCATAAAATAACCAACATATAAACCATGGAAACTCAACCATAATATCACCAACATAATTGCTACAATTATACATGAATCAAAGTAAAGAAATAACTCTTATTAATACATGAAAATTCCAACCAAGTCAGGGAATTCCATGTACCACCTGACCATAGATTGGGCTGAACCAAATCTCTCTTTCAGACAAACACCCCCACACGATATTCCAAGCATGAATGTGGTATCTCATGTAATAAACCAAAAAAAACCAAACTAGGGCTTTGAGAAGTTAACCACCTCAACCATAAACCAATGATTCCACCTCATAGTTAGACATCACTAACACCGACGAAATTGGTCTCTACCCAATATGTCAAGGGCTCCAAGAACTAGTAACTCAACCCACAACCTTTTAGGGCTCTAGAGCATTTTTCCAACCTAACTCTAGGACTAGTAACATAACCCACCAAGGGCTCTAGAGAATTTGAACAATCTAGGCTCCAAGATTAGTAACTCAACCGTAGATGTTTTAGGGCTTCCAAATAATTTGTTCCAACCCACAACCATAAGGAATTATGAGCACCAACCATAAAACAATCAAGTGGAAAAATCTACAACACCATGGTTATTCAAGAAATGGTAAGGAAAGTCTAAAACCACTGTCAATAGAGGTAATTCTCCATGCCAATGACATAACATAATCAAATAACCACATGCATATACCATGAATCCATAGATCAACAAGGAAAACACACATGCAACCTATTACCTGCAAATAAATCCAACTGTAGCTCCTGATCCACCTGTTCCCTTGCACTTTCCTACATTCCCTTGCCTTCCTTTTTAGTTCCAATTGAAAATTAGAGTGCTCCAAGCATGCTCCAAGAATGCTCCAATATTTCTCTAAGTTTTCGAAAGTGTGAAAGAGAGAGAATAGAAGAGAGCTCCAAGCTAAAACTGACAAAAGTCGTGAACTGATCCTCGGAAGCCTTTTTATCATTAATGCCTATATTTTCTTCATTTTCAATCACTTTTCCTTCAAATTCTTCCTCATTCATGCAAATTTGTGACCTTCATCTCCCTTTTCTCCTATATTCCTTTATTTTCATAAATAAAATGTCAATTATGCCTCTTTTCCTTTGCCAATGCCTTTTCCAATTTCCATAGCCATTAATTAATAACAAGTGATACACGTCACTATGTTTTTACTCAACATTCAGCTTGGAATATGTGTCACATGACCTTGGTTTTTTTTTTTTAACATAGGAAATCAATCAGGGGCTATTACAAATGCCTCCCTCTTGGGGAACACCATCCTTGATGTTCAGTGACACTTATAAACCAAAAAAGACATGCTTCCCATGGAGCTTTATAACATATTTGGATACTGCTAAAGACATAACCAACATATCATGAACACCATACCACTTATTGGAGCTTTATACACAACTCG
Organism: Pinus taeda; assembly: GCA_000404065.3. Taxonomy (NCBI): domain Eukaryota; kingdom Viridiplantae; phylum Streptophyta; class Pinopsida; order Pinales; family Pinaceae; genus Pinus; species Pinus taeda. The sequence goes on from APFE031108963.1 coordinate 53,208, forward strand.
ATGCAATACATACATACATACATACATACATACATACATACATACATACATACATACATACATACATAC